>JAOUZG010036556.1:6293694-6310924 GCA_026289955.1 Argiope argentata | reverse complement strand
GGCTGTTTTGGGACAGCCCTCGTAATGTTGAACCAACATCAGATGACGAGGATGATACCAAGGCTGGCACCCCCTTTCCTCACCACACCACACCAGCGGTAGGACGCTTGGTCCTGATGGGTTTAACGTGCAATAAACCCTTTTAGACGACGGGTTTTCGGTGGAATCGAGTCTCAAACCTGACACCCTACGACTCATGACCCCAGCCCTTAATATCGGACCACTGCGACCCTTCTAATGGTTGAATAAAACGCGTTTAAAACACAAATTCAATCTTTTGAATATCATTAACGAATGTCAAAGGTTAATCGCCAAATAGCTGCCAAAAATGATAGGATAAATTTAATAAAAATGCTACATATACACCAAGAAAGATTTCGTAGTTATTGTACGCCAATGCAATGCAATGCGTTCTGCGATATAAAACCTTTACTAGAGAATATGCGAGAAAGTTTAGGAGAAACTATTCCCGGCCATTTGAATATATTATTTTTTAATTCCACAGAAAAAATTGCTAGTGCCTCATGTATATGTTACCGTTAATGAAATCCGTTATTTTATAGAATACCTAGTTATCCCATGGAATAACTGATCGTGTCCGTTAAAGGGTAAAACTCTCATTATTTAACCAGTTATTTCATAGAATAAAGATCTGCAGCCCGTTAAAGTGTACAATAATCTATATCATATATCTCGCACGACAAATACATTCACCTTCCACCCCTACTCATTCTGAATCTCAACCCCAAATTTCATTCTGAAGCCTCTGTGGGGTTTACCGTCCGTATCCCAGTGCATAAAGTTGGCAGAGGAAAAGGTGATGCCAAATCTATTTTAGCTATCATCATAAAAATAACCGAAGAAGAGTTTTTCCAATTGGGCACAAGAAACGGCCACATAAAACAATTATATTCCCGATCCCAGTTCAGAGTCTGCGAACAAAAGTTAATTAAAGCCGAAGATGTACCGGATGTAGAAATATCACTCCGATCGGCTGCAACAGCTCAAAGTTTAGGTACTGGTCAGGGTTTTAAAAAATGTTCGTGTAAAACCCAGTGTGTCAACAAAAAATGTTTTTGTTTTAGTAACAATGTTCTTTGTAATTCCAAGTGTCATTTAGTAATCCTTGTTGTAATAAATGATTTTATGGTACGTTTCTGTAAATACCATTTATACGCTGCATAAATTAGATAAATTGCTTCTTTTTCATTTTAATTGCCTATCATAAGATAATTTATATAATAACTAGTTATTTCATGGAATAACTAGTTAAAATGTCAAACTAATAACATATTACACACTTTAACGAACACGATCAGTTATTCCATGGAATAACTAGATATTCTATAAAATAACTGCATTATTTACTTTAATGGTAACATATATACGAATCATGTAATAATTCAGACCAATAATAATTAACATATTTATAATTCGTAACATTTATTAAGATCGTTTCTACTTTTCCTAAAAGCAAAATTATATTTAAAAAAAAACTCTTTGACCGGATATTTTTCTCAAATCTTTAAAATCATCTATTGCAGAGTTGTCAGTTTCTGTTCTAACGGACCACAAAAGAGTTGAAACATTCTTCACACTGATAACCCAAATCGCCAACATTTTCCCTTCTCAACAGCCGAAAACTTAACAAAAACCAAGAAAGACCATCACAGGAATATTACCACCGCACGAACACGCAAAGGACTATCGTGTATCAGAAGTTTTTCCCGCCACCGTACCGTTCTTACGCTGGGGAGACAGCTGGTTGGGATTGACGTCAGGATATGACGGAGGGTGTGGGCAAGAGGAAAGGGGTGGACGAACTTAATGGATGTCGTCTGCGTGGGAACCGAGGGCAGCTGCTACGAAGATCGAGCTTAAAGGAGATGCTTTGTTCTGTCCTGGAAAAGAAGAAAAAGTATTTTTTTTCTGGAAAACTTGAAATTTTGTAGTCTTATGTTGTCAAGAGTTTAGTGTGGTCATTTATGTGGAGCCTCTTCTTCAGGGGGAGATGCTCTGCTGGTATTATTTCGACCGATATTTCGAAGGCTGTTAAAAGAAATGTTTTTCATCGGTATACATTTTGGATGAAGTAATAATTCTGTGAGGGTACATTATTGGGAAAGATAGTGTTTGGAAAAAAGTTTTTCGTGATAAGAAAGACTTGCGTAAATAATGGTAGGTATAGTATCATTATAAAGAAAGAGAATTATTGGTAACGTTTTTTGATATTCATTTACTTTCACATTCACCATCGAATTAATTTAGAGTTCTAAAATTATTTTTTTATTACCCAGCTCAAACAATTAATATTATCATATATATTCAAAAGTTTATTGAAACTCTCACTAAAAATGAAATTTGTAAATTATTCACAAAATTATCTTACAATTCAATCACAAAATTCAATTATTCTTATCGTTGAACAATTGTTCAACGATAAGAATCATAAGAATAATGATAAGACTTGAACAATGATAGTAAATATAGTATCATTATAAAAGAAAAGAGAATTATTAGCAAATTTTAAAGACAATCCATTTAAATTATCATTCATCATTGAATTAGAAAAGAATTTTAAAAGTATCTTTATATTAAGCTGCTGCAAAAATTAATGTTATCGTATTTGTTTTTTTGTAACTATTAATAAAAAACGGAATTTATAAATTAATTACAAAATTGTTTAATCACAAGAATTCAAACGATTCAATCACAAAATTCAACGACTTGCACAATAGACTTGCACAAATAATGGTAAATGCAATATCATTATAAAGAAAGAGAATTACTAGATTATAAAGGATATCTATAAAATAATATAAAGGATATATAACAAATTGTCTAGATATCCTTTAAATTCTCATTTATCATTAAAGAATAGAATTCTAGAATTAAAGAATAGAATTAAGAATAGAATTCTAAAAGTATCTTTATATTACGTTGCTCAGCAAGTTAATGTTATCGTATTCGTTTTTTGTATCTATCACTCAAAAACAGAATTTATAAATGAATTACAAAATCGTTTAACCCCCAAAATTAAAACGATTTAATCACAAATTTCAATTATAAGATAGATTTGTACAGATAATGATAGATAGAATATCATTATGAAGAAAAACTCTCAAATGGTCTAGTCATCCATTTACTTTCTCATTCAACATCGAATTAATTTAAAATTCTGAAAGTATCTTTTCATTACTCTTCTCAAACAATAAATGCTACCGCTATTTTCAAAAGTTAATTGTAATTGTCACTAAAAAATAAAATTTATAAAGGAGTCACAAAATCATTTAATGACAAACTATTTAACTAGAAAACTTGATTATTGGAAAGATTTGCACAAATAATCATTAATATAGCAACATTATAAAGAAAGAGAAATACTCACAAATTGTCTAGATATCCATTTAAATTCTCATTCATCATTAAATCAGAATAAAATTTTAGAAGTATCTTTATAATACTTTGCTCAAAAAATTAAAGTTATCGTATTTTTTGAAAAGATTATTTTAATTCTCACTAAAAAATAGAATTTATAAATGAGTTGCAAAATATTTAATCACGAAAATTAAGGCAATTTTTTCAGTCCAGAATTTCATACACTGTCCTACAAAAAGTTTAACGCTTTAATAGTTCTAACTGTGCTCCATACGGGTACCGATTTATCAATTATCGGTGCTCATATTTACAAACTGGTTTAATTTATGTTATATTCCTACACAAATAATACCGGTAATCCAAAATATCTCAAATATTCTATAGATCCTATACTGAGTCTGTAAGATATATTCCAAAGTGGGAATATGCTACCAAATAAGATAATAAAAGGGAAAAAAACAGTAAACAGTTTTCAAAATATTTTTATTTACACTTTTTTTACAAACTGCTATTATTACAAAGTACTATAAAAACAAAAGTTTTATATAAAAAGAATTTTTCATTGCTATGAAACTAAAGGACTTTTTCTCTTATCTAGATTATCTCGATTCTCTAGCCACAAATTGCAACTAAACTGTTCTTCTACTATAAGGATAATTTGAAAATGTTTTGGTGGATTTCATTAAGATTTTGCCAGAAAAGTTCAACTAAGATCGAGAACGGATTACAAAATTAATGACGACATTATGAAGCTTTAGAGGAAGAAAAAAATAGAAAGGAGAATTTGAAAATTGGTAATTCGATCACGTCTTTCTGTTTAAAAATATCTTGGATATATTTCTAAATTCGATACCTGAATACCAGTGCAACGACAAACATAAAAAATGTTGGGAAAGTTTCAAGAATTGAAAGGGGATATTCTTGAATTTGCATTCCTTTTTTTTTTTCAATCTATTTAATAATCATCTTTTTTGGCCCTGGAAGATTAGTTAGAGAAATTCTAAATCCAAATAAGATGATCAAACCCCCGCATCCTTTTTTCTCAGGGAAAGCCAAGATCAAGCTTCAAAAATGGCATTCTGGAATTTGTAGATTGATTAAAATTACTCAGAATAGTTAAAGCTATATTCTAGATCAGGGGTTCTCAAACTTTTAGACACTGTGACCCCCTTTTTAGACCAAGTAATTTGGCGACCCCCCCCCAAAGTTTTAACTTTGTTTAAAGTTTAGACAGAGAGTTTGAAAATTTTATACGTACTCAAGAGTTCGTAGAGTATGTGTCGGGTATTGGCGCCACATTCCTTGACACTTCATCTTTCTCCTTACTAGTATCATCTCATCTCGAAACTTTGATTGAACAGTTTACAGATTACATTCCAGTTAATGACATGAGTGGGGTTGTGTGGGTAATCAATCCGTTCAGTGAGCAAGCCGTAACAAAAGCTGAGCTAAGTGCCCGTCATCATGATCAACTGATAGAGCTTTCAAGTGATCAGAACTGTCCACAACAGAATTAAAAACTTTCATGCCGTTTTCTACATATTACAACTATATACAAGGATTCTTCATAATGATAAATTTTAAAACAAAATCAAGAAATCGTTTGACACTGGAAAATGACATTGTTTTTGTGTGTTACAAAGCTCATTCCAGACATTAAAAAATTGGTTCATTCCAAACAAGCTCAAGTATCCCATTAACTAACAGAAAACAAAAAACAACTTGTATATGTATTAAAAGTTTTATGTGTTCTCTTTTTTTAATGAAAACTGCAGTAATAAATTACTTTTCTTTAAACCTTTTCCCCACATCTCGCGACCCCCCCCGGGGATCGCAGCCTACCCTTTGAGAATCCCTGTTCTAGATTAATTAAGCTATACAGCCTACGTTTCATTTGTTTGGTATGTTTCATTAAGTAGGACATGGATACATATAATTATTTAATATTTCATTATTCTAAAAAAAATCTAAAATTACATTATTGAACTTTTAGATAGATCGAAATATGCTGTGCAGAATAAGTGGCGCTATATTATCGATTAATAAAACTATATTGTCTACATTTATTTGTTTAAAGGTTATCAATGCGTTGGGCATCGATATTTGGTATTTCATTATTTTAAAAAAGATATCTTTATTTTTCATATATTTCTCAATATTAATTTGGTAACATATGAGCTTTGATATTAAATCAAAATTAATTCTAGAAGAAAAAAAACAAGCAATATAAAAAAATAATGTCAATTTCTACTTAAGACAACAATGAAAATTTTTACTTTAGTTACTTTTTATTAAATAATTATAATTAATATTAATAATTTATCAAAAAACTATTCCTTTTTCGCTAGAATTGAACTTGCATCCATCACTTTCAAGAGAAAAATACTGAAATTCTCGCATTGATACTTGATTTTTTTTATTTCATAACAAACTGCTAAAACACTATTTAAAGTATTAAAAATAAATTCAATAATATTAATGAATTAATATTTGAAAAACTGTCTTAACATTGAGTATCATCCACTTAATGTTTAAAAAATTGTATTTGAATAAAAAGTATTTTATGAACAGTTGAAAATTTGAACAAGATGTAAAATTATTTATCGGGAGAGTGTGAACTAATTGTAGGAATTGAAAAAAAAATTTCAGCAAAACTTTCGTGGCGCCATCTGTTGATTCGAAATCGAACTGTTCCCATATAAAAGGTTACAAACTTCCTTAACCCTTAGTAGCTTGATTTACGAAAGTGATTTATTTTTAATATTACTGAGTTTGCTTGAGGGTCTCGATGAAGGGAAAAATAGCTAAAAAAAATCACAATATTTATTTTACATATTTATTTAGAAAAAAAAAACAGGTATGAATTTTGATACTTCAGGCATTAACGCCATAAAGAAATCAGATATACCTATGCATGAAATAATGCGAAACATTGATTGTTTTTATTATCGCAAGTATTTATATTCTTCAGAAAAAGAAAATATATCAAATTTGTATTCAACAAAACTTTTAGTAAAATGTGTTTACTTGTTCACTTTGCCTCGCGAGTAATATATTATAGATAAAATAAAACAATAATGACATTTGATTTTTTTAAAAAATTTCGTTGGAAAGAATATTATACAACAGTAAAATACGTACAGCCAACCTATAAAAAAAACTAATATTAGTGGGAACATTCGGTTTAAAAGATTGGTATCAAAATTGAAACTCTAGGTTATTAAGGGTTAATTTTATTTTTAATGAATTAATATTTGAAATAACTATATTAATATCAATTGTCATCCATTAGAAGTTTAAATAAATGTATTTGAATTTGAATGATAAATGATATATATAGGGAGAAAGTAAAATAATTGTAGGAAGTGAACAATAAAATCAGAGCTGTATTTTGAGGTGAGAGATTTGCTGCTAATACTTCCAAATGCAACCCGCAACTTTTATCTACTCTGATCAAAGTAGCAACAACAAAAAATCCACCCCTATCATTAAATATAGTCCTGATCTCATCGAAGTTTCGTTTTATTTTTCTTTCATTTAATATCCCTCCCCTCAAAATCCTTTTTCTTTAACGGGGCTTAGACTCGGTAATTACCAAACGCCCTCACGTAGAGCGGCAGGAAGTTTTTCTTGGAGAATCGAAACAAAGGGAGAAGAACACTCCCTCGGGAGTGACAAAGGGGTGGACGGCCCGTCCTCACCATCCCAGTCACGTGACCTCTTGATGGGCGGGAGTTCGTAATTGTCGCCCGACAGTTCCATTCCTTCCCCCTCCCCTCTCCCGGCGTGGGATCAGCCATTCGCGTCGTGTCCCTCGAGCCGTTTGCGGGCCGCGTCCCTCTGATCCCGTGGAATCTCTACTTCCGCGTTTTTATTAATTCTCCGGGCGTTCCGATGATAGGGAGAGCGATAATGGGGCTCACTTAAAAGGATGGTACTTAGTTGTAGTTTGTGAATAAAGAGTAGGGATTCAAAAAAAAAAATGCTCACTTATATTTTGTGAGAATAAAGTAAGGATCCAAACAAAAACAAAAATGCAATTAATGAAAAAAGGATAAGTATTCAGAGAATTTTTTTTCTTAGATTATTATCTTTCTATAAAGAGTAGAGATTCTTAATTGTAAATTCGTAAATTAAAAGTAAGAATTTTTTTAAAAAAAATTATACCTTACGAATATAGAGTAGGAATTCAAAAAAGATTCTTTTTCTTAATTTTAGTTTTTAAATAAGTAGCAGGAACTCAAAAAAAGTTATAGTTTGTAAATAAAGAACTGGGATTTAAAAAACTCCGTTTTTGGTGTTAACAAATATCCATAGTGAATAAAGAGTAGGGATTCTAAGAAAATAATGTAGAATATAATGTAGGAATTTAAACAAAAACAAAAATGTAATTAATGAAAAAAGAGTAAGAATTCAGAATTTTTTTTCTTAAGTTGTTGTCTTTCTATAAAGAGTAGAGATTCCTAGTTGTAATTCGTGAATTAAAAGTAAGGATTTTTTTTAAAAGAATTATAGTTTATGAATATAGATTACGAATTCAAAAAAGTTTCTTTATCTTAATTTTAGTTTGTATATAAAGAGTGTGGACTCAAAAATTTTTTTTCTAAGTTATAGTATATGAATAAAAAAACAGAGATAAAAAAACACATGTTTTTATCATATCAGAATATGATGTTGTTTTTGGGATGATGTTTTTGGCGTTAACAAATATCCGTAGTGAATAAGGAGTAGGGATTCTAAAAAAATAATGTAGAAAATAATGTAGGGATTCAAACAAAAACAAAAATGTAATTAATGAAAAAAGTGTAAGAATTCAAAGAATTTTTTTTCTTTTGTTGTTTTTCTATAAAGAGTTCTATAAAGTTTTTCTATAAAGTCCGTTCGTTAATAAATTTACTCAAAAATGAAAATCTAGATGCATGAAGTTTAGTACGTAGAACTTTCACCAGCGTTGTATATTTGTGTCAATTTCAGGACGAAAATTACTGGATATATATGTGTGTGTGTGCATTTGAAGACGATGGCTTAAACACGTCATTGGCTAGATGGATGGCATTTGGTGTATAATTATTTTATTTAAAAAATTTAGTTGGGAAATTGTTAATGAATTCTGGTTAAAATACTTCAACGTATGAACATCCAAGAATCTTCATGTCCATACCGGAATGATCAGTCAGCAATGAGGCATGTTAGATAGATAAATGTTGGTATATGACCATAAGCTCACTTGTGTCTATGCCTCAAATTCTGAGTTCAGTTGTTAAGCATGACGATGTAATGACTTGATCCCGGTCGATCAAATAAAATGGTAGCGTTTTAAACACAAAGGTTTTATTTACAGCTTTATACAATAACAAAAACAAAAACACGTCCTCAAGGTTAAATGCTGGGAAATATTTACATCTGGATTTTCATTTCGACATCTAATTCCGAGAACTGACAGGCTGTCTACGTATCCGGCTACTGCGTGCAGCTCCAGAGATCTACGGATTACTTCCGGTAGATATTTTCAATCAACTCGAGATCACGTGGTATCCCTTCAACTCCAACTCTTCAGCTCTGCTCACATCTCGACTTGTTGTCGTATCAGCTCTCGTTCGGTCTCTAGTCAAATCAGCTGGTCTCGTCTACCGGTTCAGCTTGTCTCGTCGGTCCCGCTTCTTCCAAAACCTTCCATTTTAACATGGGTGAAGTTCCGCCTCTCAGGCTCGCATTGGTGTGCTGGAGATTTCGATCATTCCATAATGCTTCAGAAATACTTCTATTTGTCGACCGTCAGCCGTGGGAATATTTTCAAAACATCTACCCTCTTATCAGAACCTTCACAATACAAAAATATTCGCACCTCGAGGTTTTAGTCTTCCTTTCTTCAAATGGTCGTAAAACGCTTAAGTTGTTCCTTATTAGAGCTTTATTCCAGTTTGGGTGGTCCATAGAAGAAATAGGCCCATCTGGGGGTTTGACACAGTTCCATTCTTAAAAGGCCGCCATCGCATGTGTTTTCCATTATCTGACTCCCTTCAAGTTCAAGAGGTAACATCACAGCGAGAAAAACACAATGCGCAACAAAGAAAGAATCCCCTTACAGCTGGCCGGAAGTAAGAATGTTCGCACATGTGTCTCTTCAAAGGGACACTAGATTAATGACTTCTTTACAACGATATGTAAAATAATTTTTGCTGTTCTCTTATATAAAAATAATTTACAATTTTCTCAATAATGAACTTTAGAGTATTCTGTCATACATACACACAAAAAAACCGTCTATCAGTGACATGCATTGTAAGGAATGGATGTTAGAATTCTAAATGATTGATGATAAAATTACGTCATATGCAGCTTTTTGCCTCATTCCCACCAGTATGTTATGGTCCATATGTATACTTAATTCCCTACGGCTTTCCAAATCTAGGATTTTTGGAAATCATATAGCTAATCCCAATTTTAAAGTTTTTAAGGAATTTTGAATGTCTTTTATTATACAAGGGATGTTCAAATGAAAAAAGTACAAAACGACGTATTGACTTCTTATTACTAGTTCTGAATCGTCTCAAACCCAGAAATATGTGTATGTTGCTGTGTTGTGACTAATGGCACTTGCCGTGGACAAGCCCCCGCTGATGCAATCGGCAGATTTTAAACCTAAGCAATGCGTTCCTTTGTTTTACAAGTAGCGCCATCTAGGGCCAAGAGTACGACTTAGCTACTCACATGTCACAACCCTTTTTAGGGGGCGGACTTCATGCAAATACATTCATTCATCTCAGATCATAATTTAAACCTGGAACAGAGAACGATCACCTCTGATCCAGTACTCCCAGTGGTATTACTCTCGATATGGAGGACTTAACGAGCGCCAGCCGCCATACTCTCAGGGAATTGTTTGGCCGCTGAGTTTCGAACCCGTAACCTAAGGAGTACAAGTCCAAAGCTCTACCAACCAGGTCATCACGGCCCACCCAGAAATATGGTTAAAGTATGTAAACACCCTGTTTTTCTAAAAAAAAAAATTCTCTAAACGCGTTCGGATACCTTTCGTATTTCCCCAAAAATCACTTAATCTACATTTTACTACCCTTTCCATTACTCCAAAAACTGCCATCATTAATCACTAAATTTCCCATAACATATAATCCTACCTAAGATACGCTGCCATTCAGTAATTCCGCCATTTCCCATATAGCCCCATCTCCCAAACCTTCCGCTCTATCTATAGACATAAACCATTACCTCTAAATTTGAGCGGATTAAGTTAATCCGGGAGCGCGCGCAATTATAACGCTCGTCCAAATGAAGATTAAGCGCAGAGCCAACTTAATCCGGCAGGGACTCTAATCCACACACGGCGAGGTAGCGTTCGCTACTGCGATTAGGTGCGTCCTCTTTTGAAGTCCTCTAATTCATATTGGACGCGTAATCTCATTCGAGGACTTCCGGTGAGTGAATCCTGGAAATAATAAATCTAAATGATGATTGGTTGGAGATTTATTTGGGGAAGAAAATTAGAGATTTATTAAAATAGAGGGAAGGATTTTATGTTATGCACTCAGATGAAGGTGAATAGATTCAAGAAGGATATTTGAAAAAGCAATAAGCCATGAATTTATTATCTGAAGATTATGGGAAGGCTTATAAGAGTACGAGTAATGGCAATGCAAATATTTAATCTCCGTATTTTTTTTATTTCTGCATATAAGGTGTAGTTTACTGGAATATATTGCTATAAAATAGAATAATTTCACAAATCCTCCAATACCCAATGCGGATATTTATATTTAAATCAAGTAATTATAAGCCCTTTAAATGGATTATAAGCCCTTTTTTGAAATTAAAAAGAAACAATCAATGCTTTAAAAAATTTTGTCAATTACTACTTAGATCAACAAAGAAAAATTTTTATTTTAGTTAATTTGTATTAAATAATTAAAATTAATATAAATAATTGATCGAAAAATTATGCATGGCCAAAACAAAAACAAGTTCGTATCCATTGAAAATAAATCAGAACAGATTCAGAACACACTCAATCGGTGTTGAATTTTCAACACCAATTCAAATAAATGCGAGAATTTTCTACGCCAGTTGGGGTAATGCAATACCGATTAGAAATTTTTAATTTTCTTTATTCAGTATTATTTTAATATGAAAGTACACAAAATGAATCCGAAAAATCGACAAATTAACTATGTTTAATTTTAAATGCATAAAACTTTAAGAAAATAAACAAAATCGTTTGCAATAATCGGCTGAAAATATGTTAAGCCTAACTTCATTAGCGTGGGGGAAAAAACAAACTGAATTCGTCACTTATTTGGTGACGGGGAAATGAAGATTTTTTGTCGAGAAAGCTAGTTTTTAATTAATTGATTAATATTTGAAAACACTGTATTAACATCAAATGTCATCCATTATAAGTTTTTTTAAAAAATTACTTGAGTGGATGAATAAAAAACATTTTATTAATGATTGAAAATTCGAACAAGATATATATTTATATATATGGAGAGTGTGAGGTAATTGTAGGAATTAAAAAAGAAGGGAACGGATTCTAGCCTCTACTTCAATATCCCAGTATTTTAATAATTTAGATTTGATTCGTTGTTTGTTGTTTTAGTCGTATTTGATTGCATTCGTTGTTGCATTCTTTGCACTAACTAATTTGTATCATTAGTTTATAGAAAGAATATCGGCCTAAGTATACCATCAAATAAAAGAAAAACGTCGAAAAAAATTTAAAGTAAACACCGGATAATAATATTTTTTTAAAAAAGAAATAATATTTATTTCTGCTTAATCGTATGAGATTTATTAATAAATTTGCATTAATTTGCGTATCGTGTTATTCGGGTGCCCACAGTTAAGTAAAAAAAGCATATTAAAAAATAAAATAATAAAAATAATTAATTAAATTAAATTAATTAAAGTTAAAATTAATTTTTAAAAAACGACATGGAAAGAAAATTCATAGGTTTGAAAATTTTCTTTGAGAGAAAGAGTTAGTCAAAAAACTTTTTGTAACAAATAAAAAGTGTTAATTTGCAATGTATTTTTATCGGCGTATTTTTATTCCTAATTGTCTCTCAGTTTTATGGACGATATAAATACAAATTTTTTTTAGAAAACATTGTTAAGTGTCTATCATTTACTAAGCGTCCGTAAATTGATTTCAAAATCAAAAAGATGAAATGAGAGTGAAATGTCTCATTTACAGCATTGCGCTTGGGAAAACAAATAACTTTGTACCACCAAATTGCAAATTTAATTAACATTGCTCCCAACAGGTGACGCTGCAATGCATGTAAAATAATTCCAACTGACATGTTTGCACGAATGTCTGGAAATATTTGCCTCACACTGCGCCACGTTGTTGCTGCAAATGGGGTTACATTGAAATATGTTTATATGATCTATTGCAATATTTTCATATCGGTTTTTTTTCCTATATTGAAAGCGCCATCTATCAGAGACAATTCTAACTAAATTTGAAAGTTGGTAAAGAAAAATCCCATCATTTTCTCAAGCATAAGGGCACAAACGGTGCATTTCTATTTTGTGTCACATTCTTTATTATTATTATTATTGGTTATTCAAAATCCATCAATCATTTGGGGCTATTTGGCAGAAACTTTCGTAGCAAAAGAATACTGGCATCACGATATTGAAAAAGTATCTTGTCAATTGACACTATCTTGGAACTCTAATCACAGACTCTAAAGTGAGTCTGTGATTCACGTTTCAAGGATATGAAAGTCCATTTGTGAGTTATTGAGTTCACTTGTACTCTAATTAGACAAATAGACTTCTTAAAAATGAATTTTGTTCAAAATTTGAAAAAAATAAGCAAATTTAGTCTTGTCTATGCACCAAATTCCTTCTGTTTAGATTAAATAGTTTATGCATAATAATGTTCAAAGGCAAATATTCATCATTCCTTATGTTGTTTCTAATGGTACTTGCCATAGACAAGTTAGCTGACATAAATAGAGATTTTAAGCCAAGGGTGCGTCTCTTGCTTTAAATAGCGTCAACTAGGGCCAGGAGTACGTCTTAGTTACTCACGCATCACATTCGCTTGTATAGCTAATTTTTACGGGGGAGACACATTCAAACCTCTCACAGATAAAACAGATGGAGAACAACCATGGCCGAACCTGGACTCGACCCAGGACACCTGGATCACGGGGAAGATGTGCTACCCCTGTGTCAGGAGGTCCTTAAATTTTTTTTCAGGAAGATTTAAAGAATGGAATTTTTTCAAAGTCACAAGTACGATTTTTTTTTTTGACGATTCTAATATTTTTTCTATATTTAGTATATGAAAAAATAAAACAGAAGCTTGCTACATATTGATAATAGGGCTTAAAGAATAATTTTTTTAAAAATATTAAAACATGTATAAAATAAAACAAGTTTCTTTCATGGAACTTGCAAGCTAAAACAAACATAATTCTTTCGAATGCCATTTTGCTATGCTTTTCCGACTGAAAATTCATATAAGCAAGCATCAATGATATTCCGTAGAGACGCAAATATTAAATACTAAATAGACTAATAATACTGAAAGAAACATGAATAAGAAAAACTGTAGTGATCTAAGAATATTTGTATAGATCTTGTCATCTGAGCGCTTGTAAAAGTTTTTGGAGGAAAACCTTTTCAGGCGTTGAAGTATCAAGGTAGACAAAAAACATAAATGAAACGAACTTTTATCGAAATTATAGCTTTAAAAGGTGCATTCTTTTCCATACAAAATAAAATGTCCCAGACATTGAAAAATTAAAATATATAAAATATTTTTATTTATCAAAGTTTGTATTAATTTAATATTCTTACAAAAAATATTTGGCCTGCCGACGTCCAGATATAAGGGCAGCGAACCTTCCCCGTGATCTCGGCGTCCTGGGTTCGTGTCCCGTTTCAGACATGGTTGTGTTGTTGCTGTTGTTTCTTATCGATAAGCTCGCTGAGGTAGTCAGTGAGTTAAGCCAAATGTCTGTCTCTTGTTTTGTGGTAGCAACAATTAGAGCCAAGAGTACGACTTTTGCTACTCATTCATCACATTCGCTCGCACTGCCTCTTTTTACAGAGGGGCACATTCGCACACCTTACAGATAGAACATAGAAGAACAACCATGCACAAACCGGGACATAAACCCAGCATGCCCAGATCACAAGGAAAATGCGCTACCTCTGTACCAGGACACCGGTAGGCGTGGTTGTTCTTTATCTGTTTCATCTTGGAGACGTGTGAATGTAAAAAAGGGCTATACAAGCGAATGCTATGATGTACTCCTGGCCCTAGTTGGCGCGCCTTAAAACAAGAGATGTGCCCCCGGCTTAAAATCTCTGACTGCGTCAGCGAGCTTGTCGTGCAAGTGCTATTAGAAACAACAACAAAATAGATTTGGTATACACCAGCCTATACACAAAATATACATCAAAATAGAGGAGACACTCAAACTTGGAACCATCCGCTCTCAAATATGATATATTATCATATGGTTTAATCAGAAAGCATATGAATTAACCGCTAAACAAATTTAAAATATCCACATACCTAATATTGTATCTATACCACCGGTTAATACTAAAGTATAGTTGCAATCCTAAGGTAACATATCGATTTTTACCCACTGAAGTTTTCTGTTTAAGTAAGTTAAGTAGGTTTTTACATACTTACGAAAGTACATACTGATAGATGGTCATCTATTTGATAAACTTAGTTCTTTAACAAAAATCTATCACAATTGTCGTTGTTACTAATGGCACATGGACAAGCTCGTTGACACAGTCAGCGATTTTTAAGCCCATTGTGTATCTCTTGTTTCAAGTAGTGCCACCTAGAACCAAGAGTAAGACTTTTGCTACTCACTTATCGCATTCGCTTGCTCAGTCCCTTTTTACATGGGGGCACATTGATATACCTCACAGAAGAACAACCATGTCATGACTGGGACTCAAACACGGCGTGCCCAGATCACGTGATAGACGCGCTACCTCTGTGGCAGGACACTGAATGATGTCACAATTGTGCATCAAATTATCTACCTACCGTCTTATAAGCTATTGAAAGTTAAATGATGTTTTAAATACAAAACAATATTAAAACTTCTTTTGCAACGCAAAATTTTAATAAACGGATAACTATATATTTTAAACTGTTACTTTGTCTTTCTATAAAAGTATGATTTATAAATTGTAAATTTACGATATCTAACACTATTTCATTAAATTGATATCAAATAATCGATTCCAAAATAGAAATCAAAGAATCGATGATAAGCAAGAGAAGCAAATTTCTTCCGGGACATTCCAAAGTTTATTTACGAAACATACTTACGATACAACATATATACATTACAGTAACATGCAGAAAAGCAAAGTTCCATGTTTAAGAGACACCACATTAGCCAACTCTTTTGGGGTTCAGTTGTTTCAAAATATCAACTTTCCGCATTTGAGCAAGTTCTTGGAACAAAACTGACACCCCTACCCCTACCCCAACCCCCCATATGAACCTTAACACAAAGATCAACGCCACTGTCGCTTTGGGCCCGAATAAATTCATTTTCCTCTTCAGTCCCTCTCGGCAACCTCAAATCTAGGCGTCCTCCCATTCGCCATTCACCCATCTATTTAACCAGGCATTTCCCTCATAAAAGGCCTAACATCCCGGGGTGGCCGTGTCTTTTGAAAAGCCCTCTTGCCTCCTCTAAGCAGGGGCTTACTCGAAACTTAGCCGGAGACTCCTGATGTATGGGAAGGTTGCCTGCAATTTGCATAGTAAACACTTTCTGCGAAAAGCGAAGGGTCTCCTCTCATTTAAATATCTGGAACCTCTCGACACAAAGGCTCGGAGTCCAATTTTTCATGCTTAGTTAAAAGAGATGGAAAAGTTGCGCTAACTCTTTGAAGAAAGAAAAGAGGAAGAGGTAAAGGCTCTTTATTTTTTCTCTCTCTCTCATTTCCTTCCTTCTTAATTTCTTCGATCGAGTCGAGGTGTTGAGGGATTCTGCGGGCGATAAAATATCGTTAAGGTTTTTGAGTTCTTAAGGCTTATAAGGAGTTAAGTTATATCAGCGACGCCCCGGTTGTAAGTTTCTTGAGAAAAGATTAGTGAGGGAATTGTTTTTGGCTCGATTACATTTTTCATCATGTTTTGCTGTGCCGGCGAGCCTGCCACTTTAATCCCTTTAATTAGAAAGATTTTTGCCGGATGGACAGAGGGTGCTACTTTTTTTATATATATCCTTAGAATTTATGCTTTAGGGTATAAGGCAAAAGCCGATTTTTTGAAAAGACGGTATCACGCTAATCTCATTATCGGGTTTATATCTACCTTTTGTTTTGCGTGCTCTTCAAGTGACTCAAGATAGTGTTTAAACTTGTCGCCGGGATTATGGAGATTGCATAGACTTGTGACGATTTATGGTAATGGGAAAAGACGAGGACTTTTAAGCCTCGGGGATTTCGGTTAAACATATTGCTTTTATTAAGTGCCGAGGGAAAATATATGTCCTGAAAGGACATTAATTCTGACAAGATTATATACGTATCCCACATAAAGTGGTGAAATATCAGGAAGGAAACAAAGAAAGATTATGTTCCTTTGAATTGAATATGTGTCATACTGCTTTCTAATGGATAATTTTTCTTTCTTGAATTAGAATTATATAAATTTTTATACTAACAACTATAAAAATTGTATATATGTTTGAAATGTTATCGATATAATCTTTTTAAGTGAGTTCTTGTCCTTATGAAATTGCCATTTCTATACAAATAAATACATATCAGTATGCATTTAGATAGATAGATAGATAGATAGATAGATAGATAGATAGATAGATAG
>JAOUZG010036556.1:6272544-6293684 GCA_026289955.1 Argiope argentata | reverse complement strand
TAGATAGATAGATAGATAGATAGATAGATAGATAGATAGATAGATAGGCTTACATAAATCTTATCCAACTTATTATATAACTCTTGATAGGATATTCAATGAATGCCAAAATCTGCTTAAAAATACCAAGACGATAAGAGAAAATCAGTGACTTTATGGGACATGACGTAACGAATGTTAAGTAGCGCCTGGGGCATAATTTTCTTTATCCACACTTACCACCTCAAGTGGCAATGGCTTATAAGCATAGATGGGATCTGAAGCATGGTAATGTATCCGCCTCATATTTGACTTTAAAAATTATATGACCTTACTAATGTTACCTCTATTGTATGTCAATGTAATATTACCGCTATATATGTCAATGTAATGTTACCTCTATAGTATATCAATGTAATGTTACCTCTATTGTATGTAAGTTTATATATCATTATGTCGGTAATATCAACTTTTTAAGTGAGTGTTTATCCTTGGTTGTTGTAATAATGATGATAGGTGGTTTTGTGCTAAACAACTAATCCACAAACCCAAAGACAAGGAAATAGTGAATAATCTTAGGACCACTGTGAAAGCATAAACAAGTTTTATAGTTAAGACCTAAGACCATCACCGGCTCCAGTAGAGCTCTTTCCGTAGGAAGTATATTCCATTATTAATAAAAGTTATTTAACATCATGTCAATTCTATACCCACAAAGTCGCCTAGAAACGACCACTAATCTGAGATGAATGCTTAATTCCCTAATCTGAAATGAATAAAATGATACGGAATGGATTAAAAACGGGACAATTAAGTGGTCATTTCAATTTTTCGTCGTTAACCAGCGGAGTATTTATTACATGTGATTGCGTCATTGATACGTCATGATAGAATCTTAATGCGAACTTAATTGAATGTAAAACAGATGCTATACTTTACATAATTTGATCCCGAAAATAAAAATTCATTGCATGTAAATTCAATCTATTTTAGGAAAATTAACAGCATTCATTTTCTATATTTATTTCTCTAAAAAGTAACAATAGATTGTGCAGCGTTATAGCATCAAATGCACATGTCGACTTATATTGGCATGTAATATCTTACTATCTTCTGAAATCAGACAGATTTTTACTATACATTAATGTGAAAATAATTCATAAATTCAGTCACAAAATATTCAGTTTCCATCTTACCAATCAACCTCACTATAGGAAACGTACGCCTATAGGAATTACCAAACGGCATCACCGTGACTATAATACCCGGGACAAACATGACGTCACTGCGCGTGACTGTATGGACAGAGTCAATCTATGCCGGGGATAGTCGCTGATCCGTATTAATTTTGTGGCTTCAATATTATACCTGGACTAACAGTCAGCAATTACTGGACGTTGGGGGATGACGTCATGTTTCCATGGCAACGGCTAAAGAAGAGCGAGAACATGCCCCTCTGCCCCCGAGGGGGGACTCAGGGATGAGGGATCTCTTCCGCATCAGGGGTTGGCCACGCATCGCTTCCGTAAATCTGTTCTTTCCCGTTTGTGGGCTTTCGTCGAGCAATGTTCATCCGACGCATGAATGGAAAAAGCTAACTCGACAGATCTCGATGGCCATAGATGTTTTTCCTTCCGTGGCGAGGATTTTTTTTCAGCTATTTTTTCCCCTTTGTTTTTTTTTCTACCGATGTTTGTTTTGCTGCTCATAAGTTTTGTTTGGTCTTTTATTTGTTTTGTTTCTGAAGAGGAAAAGGAAACTTCAATAAAAATATACAAACAGGGCTAACGGTAAAGTCCTTTCAAGTTTTTTAAGTACTATGCAGCGTCTCCATAAGGTAAAGAAGTAACATGTACTTATAATAGAGTGACTATGCTGAATTTATTATGATAGATTACAACGCCTTTGGTTAAGTTACAAAAAAAAAGGATTCAATAATTCAAAGAAATCGGCTGAAAAATCCAATTACGATATATATTAATAGAAAAATATAAGAGAAATATAAAAATACAGAAAATAATATTTTATTAATTAACATTATAATTCTCTGAAAACATGCAGAGTTTTCAATGAGGTGACCTTCTGCGTAAAATATACTTTATCAGCAACTATATTTTTCCTCTTTATTTCTAATTTTTGGAATCCATTTTATCATAGCTTTCATTTCCTTTTCCTTTTATTATTTTATTTTATTTATTTATTTTCAAAATATCGTTTTATTTATTTTATATTTTATTAATTTATTTATTAGAACATTTATTTATTTTATTGAATGGAGCCTGTCTAACTACAAATACATGCTCCATTCAATAAAATAAATAATTTTATTGAATGAATTTTATTGAATGGAGCAAACAAACTAGTAAAAGTTAATCTGTTACTTACCACCTTGTTTATTCATATATCTATCTGACCCTCCCCCTGGGGGCACCTCAAAATGAGGATATGATGCTTTCGGGATGGTAGAGGGATCTCGCCTCCCTGGAGGGTACACCAATAGGCGGGGGTAGGCTCCTCCCATCGATGACGAGACGTATTTCCTACGGGAAGGGTTATACCATGGCCTGTGATGGCCATTAGGAATAAACCACAGTTCCTGCTAGTGTTTCTGTTGCGGTGGTCTGCTTATTCAGCCTTATTGGCTTAATCCGTGTACCTTCGGACTTGTCGGAGAATCTGGTATGACTTGTTCATACATCTTCTAAGTACACTCTATAGCAAAAAAAATCAACGCACCAAGAAGGTGTTGTCCGATGGAGACGAAAATTGATGGATAGGAAGACAATGTACAGAATAGTAAATGATTAAAATCTCAGAGCAATTGTATAATTTATTTCAGAGTTACAGTAACAAGTTCAATAAGGTGTTGACCCGCCTTTAGCCTGGATACAAGCTGCCACACGGCGTGGCATAGACCAATAAAGCTTCCGGATAGTCTCCTGCGATATTTCTTGCCAAATTTATTCCAATTGTTGAATGAGGTCATCAACATTCCGTGGACGATGCAATCGCGTTCCCTCATATCCCAGACATGCTCGATGGGTGAAAGATCTGGCGATCTGGAAGACCAAGGAAGTGTTTGACAAGCTTGCAGATAGTTCTTAGCAACACGTACTGTATGTGGTGTGGCATTGTCCTGCTGAAAAGCCATCCGAGGGCACTGCAAAAGAAAAGGTAGCAAAACAGGTCTTAAGATGCCGTCGACGTACTGCTATGCAGTTACTGTACCTCCAATGACGACAAAATTGGCCCGGCTATCAAAAGAAATGGCACCCCATTCCTTTGATAGCCGGACCAAATTTGCCGGCCTTGTTTCGGTTAAGAGTTATCTATAACGCCTTGTTTGGGGCTTGTGTGACGTGCAATAGTGAAAGCAGTACCCCCTCTCCACCCTGAGTGTCTCCAAACACGTTTTCGCTTATCGTCAGGACACAGTTGGAAGTTGGTTGTAGACTATACGTCCTCAGTCGGGATCATTCCAGCCTAATCGAGTCATGCACCACTGTAATCTGGCCCGGCAGAGTGCAGGCGTGAGTGGGGGGAGGACCTGAAATCTTACTCATTTGGCGGTGGAGAAATCAGAACGTTTGGCGGAAAAGTAAGAAATGTGTCATTTTTAGTATTTTCCACACAATTTTTCCGTTTTTTCTCTCTATAAGAACCTTCTTCGTGTCTTAACGTAAATATGTTTTTAAAAAATTAGTCGAATTGATTGAGTTGTTCTCGAGTTTTACGCTTAGTAACACAACTTCATTTTTATTTATATAGATTAGTCAACCAAACAATAACACATATTTTTCCAGCATGACAATCTTGTCCTTCCTTCGGCAAACACTCTACCTTTTTTATGCAAAAATCAGTATTATTAGTATTATGAAACAATATTAAATAAAGCATGAGTAAAATGAGTAAGCTAATTGAATTGAAATAAGGCATGTGGTTTGCACACTCACGATCTACTTTTTAAAATAAAAATCAGTATTATCAGTATGAAGTCATTGCATTTATATGTATTCTGAAGCATAGACGGACAAAAAGTCGATGTTTTGGAATATTTCCTTTAAATTTCGCAGCAATCCACAATTCAGGTGCTCAGCTTATTATTTTAATTTACGTAGTTACAAGTAATTTTATTTACGTAACTTTTAATTTTTTAAGTTGATCATTTGTATTTAACCCTTTGACTACTGATCCGTCTCAACCGGCAGTGTAAATTCTATTCTTCCACGCCAGTTTTTGTTTCAAGCGATGTGAGAAGGACACAAAATGAGTTATCAACAGGGAAATTCTTGCTTTACATCTTGCAGATTTCTTTTGAAACAGAAATCGGCAACCCATGATAAAAATGTGTGCTATCGTCTGGGCCTGATCAGTAGTGAAAGTATTAAACAGGCGGACAGTTTTCATTTGAATTCATTTCATTTAAAATTTGATAGAAATTTTCAAATTTAATCTTATTTCTGCATATCAAATCTCAACTGCCTGTATCAAATACGACAAAAGGAAAGACAGACAAAATGCAAAAAATATTTTTTTTTTCGGTTTCAAGGATATCAGAAAAATGGATGATTGAAATTTTATGATGATTAGAATACTTCTTATTTGTATTCTTTCTCTTTATTCTATGTACGAAAAAATTAAAAAAATCCATTTAGCCATAATTATTTTTTAGGACAAGTATATTTTCGGGATTTTTTCAGGTATTGTCAAGGAAAAAATAAGATTTTTCCCCTGAAAAATCCTGAAATTCTTTCAACAATTAACTCCAAATGATCAGAAAATTCTAAAAAAATCAATATTTTGAGAAAATAAGAAAGATTATAGGCAACACAAATGCAAAAGCAAGAATTAAAATAACTAAAAACGAATAAAAATCCAAAATTAAAGATTTGGCTGATACAGAATTCAATGCAGCAATCTTAACATACTAATATTCAAGATATTTTTAAAAATTAAAATTAAATAATCACGAATGAAGACAACAAATAAAAAATTTAATAAAAACATTTATAATTTAAGCATTTTAAGCCAAAAGTTAAAATTAATTATCTACTAAACCTATTTATACAATGACGAAACATGAAGACTTACCTGAATTTTAAAACTAAGTCTAGAGCTAGCGATTTGGAAAAAAAACCTTTGACAGAAATTAGAAAAATCGCTGTTGGAACCAATCCAAGGTCACTTTGACTTATAGAATCACGCTTTTCCTTTTCCACAAGTTCTTTTTTCTTAATCCCTTTCTGACAAATCTTTGACTTTTTATCATGTGCTAAGTCCATTCGGAAATGGAAACTCAATTTTCAATAATTTATAATCGTTGGAAGGATTTTATAAGTTAAGAGGATTTAACAAAGAAGTAGTTACTATTTGAAAATTAAGCTGATAGATATCAATTTTTAACTACTTTTTATCAGGTAGAATAAAACACTTATTTAAAAAATGAAAATATAAACCAATTCAAAACCCAATGAAATGACTCACAAATGATAATGCTTTAATGCTACTTCAACATATTTTAAATTAAAAGAAGTTTTTCTCAATACTTAAGCAACATTATCTAGGAACTTTCTTTTCTTTAAAGTGCTTTACTTCAATTAAACTGATGAGCAGACAATATTATCTGGCTTTTTCTCCAAAAGAAAGTCAGAAAGAAAGAAAAAAGAAAGAAACCGAGTCTTCTAATTAGCGAACTAAATTAGGAATTTATCACTCTTAATGAAGTTTTAACGGTTTTACCCGTTGCTTCATGATAAAAATGACTTAACCAGTCAAAGTAGTTTTTCTTATTTATCCAATTTCACCCCAAAACCATTTGTTACAGGGGAAGAATTCGAAGTTTGACGAATATTTATTTTATCTTTTGTGTCTTCATCTCCTTCTTTTTTTCCTCCATTTGCTTCTTAAATTCTCTATCTACTAAGCTCCAAGTTGAGAAATTAACGGTACTTATGAGACTTTAACACTCTACTTTAAAAGTAATCATCGCAGTGAAACTTTTTGATTAAGTTCGAAGTGAGGGACGCTTCGGCGGGAAATGATGTTGTGGCATTTTTCTTGTGCGAAATGGAGCGAAGGCAATAAATCTTCAATTAAACGACTTAATTCTTTCCGATAAACGGATAAAACAAGATGTCGGTGGTGGTTTCTTGTCGGGGAAGGAGGAGAGGGGTGTCTCGTGTCAGATAAAGAAGGAATAAAATCTCCTAATTTTCTGGTTTTTGTCTTGACGGACTTATTTTGATTAGTTTGTAAGAAGCTCATTTCCTCATTCCTCTCCCCTCCCCAGTGGTTCTGAAAAAAAATGAGGCGATTAAAAATGTAAGACGTTATTAATAAAAGGGGAATTTAAAGCACTTGTCGTTATTTTAAAGATGTGAAAGTGAAGAAGTAATCAGAAGTTGAGAAGTTACTTATGGTATTGTTTTCTTCTTATGTAATGTTTGACGCGAAATTGGTTTTAATAGAGTATTCGTATTTTTTGAAAGTAAATTAGCTCTGAAATTGCTATTTTCATCATTCTTATTGGATGTAATGAGAATCGCTACTGTATGAAAACTACTTTGAACACTTGTCGTTATTTTAAAGATGTGAAAGTGAAGAAGTAATCAAAAGTGGAGAAGATACTTATGGCTATGTTTTATTTTTATGTAATGTTTGACACGAAATTGGTTTTAATAGAGTATTCCTATTTTTTTTAAGTAAATTGGCTCTGAAATTGCTATTTTCATCATTCTTATTGGACGTAATGATAATCGCTACTGTATGAAAACCCTTTTGAACACCTTTAATAATAACTTCAATATTTGATGAAAGATATCCTCTGCGTGAAGATGTTTGCTTTTGCGCAATCATTAGTAATGGAGGCGCCAGGCGGAAAACTATGTCTGATGGATTTCCTGTCTGAGGAGAGATACGCTTAGATGATGTAGGACACGAGGTAAGTAAAGTGTGTGGATTTTCATTGGAAGTATACCCTAGTGTTTTATTTCTGAAGAGGGAGTAACAGCAGCCTTCTGATAATAGCATATTGGTGACCCGGACGTGGTTGGTTGGTTGATTCGATTTTAATGGCGCAAGAACCAAAAGTAAGCTATACTGCGCCAAACATATGGTTTGAGGAGTTATCAAGTGAGATTAAAATTTAGATAGATATGTTACGCTAAAAAATTGAATAAGTAAAACAATAAAAAACAAAGCTGGAGGTAATTAAAGTAAAACAAGGGATATATAGAAGAACATCTATATAAGATAATGAAATCCAATAGCCTTTAGTGGATTATAGCGGATAGCGCTAGGCCCGAACTCCCTATCTTATGGTTAGTAACCGCGCAATAAATCCGTTAGGCTAAAAGTGCACTTCCAACCGAGGGATGCTATCTAGCTTATATGTATAGCAATCACCACAGAGTATCTCCCCAGTGAGTTTTGGCGAACGATACTTATGTGAGTTGGTGGTGATGTTAACAACTTGTCGTATTTAATGCGCGTCTAAAGCTTTGAGTCGCCGATAGAGGGCGCCACGACAGTTGAAAGAAGCTATGTGCGAAGGTTGCGTTTATTCAAGGTCGGTCGGGTTACCTTTTGTAAGAGGTTATTAGCGGATGTGCTAGGCCCGAACTCGCAATCTGAGGGTTTATAGCGGAGTAACATATCCATTGGGCCAAAAGTGCACTTCCAACCGAGGGATGCTATCTAGCTTATATGTATAGCAATCACCACAAGCCTTTAAAAAGTAAAAAATGTACTGATGGGGAGGCTCTCCCACCAATTCTCGCATGTCAAGTGAAGGTGAATTAAAATAAATCATAAGATGGGAATTAAAGTTCGGGCACTCAGACAGGATGTGCGCAACACTAAAACCAGCATTACATGGCGTGCATCTCGGTGCCGAATAACAGATATTTATGAGTGGAACGAGTATGACCGATGCGGAGTCGAGTTAGTTTCACGTCAGTAGTTCTTAAGGAAACAGTGGGCCATAAACGAATGAGCGGTTTAATAAAATGTAGCTTGTTATGAGTCTCCAGATCACAAAATTCCTGTCAAAGGGAATGGATATAATTAGTAATTGCAAGTTTTGAATCACGATATGGAGTTGACCAGGACGTGATCAGCGCCCTTGAAATAAGCAACCTTCGTTCGCAACTTCGTATAACTGTTGTGGCGCTCTCTATCGGCAGCAAAAGTTGCGAGGTGCATTAAATACAACGGCTAACATTACCATCAACTCACACACACACTCGCCATAAACTTGGCGCAATTGTATCATTCGTTTAATCACTGATTCACTGGTGGGAGAGTAGGTGGTGAAAGTTTTATCAGCCAGATAACAAACCTCGGATCGAAGTGCACATTTTGCCCAACGGATATGCTATTCCGCTATAAACCCCCAGATTGCGAGTTTTAAATATATGAAATGTAAAAAGAAAATATATCATCAATTTCAGTGAATTGTATCAGATCTTTAATGTTGAAAAAATGGTACCCTGTTCTTATCTCTTCATTTTAAGAGGTAATCATCCAATTCGTTGTATGAATTAGGTTTCGTTTACCCCCTTTTTCCATTTTGTATAAATCTTAGAGTTTAAGCGGTCATCGTATTGCATTAGATACCAACAGGTTCAAGACCCGATTTCAAGTAAAATTCACAAAATGAGCAATCCTAGTAAAGTAGAATTAACACCTTAACCGGTTTATTTTCCTTACTATCTAATAAGATGACACCATCTATTTTGGGAATATTTTCTTATTTTGATTCAAATGGAAATCCATGGAATACTTAGCTTATCTACGTATTGGAAGTCATTTTACTATTGAATTATAATTGTTATGAAGGGTTTATTTTTTGTTTTCAACTATCAAAATTCGATAAATCAATGTACATACAGCATACGGGCAAAACAGTTAAGTGGTTAATGAATGATCCTCCTAAAGATGTGCAAGTTTGTATAAGAAGATGCCAACCTATATGTTGACGGCATCGTTTTGTTCACGATTTAAAATTGGAGTTCTTAACAGCAATAGTTTCTCTGGATCATTAATCAAAATACGTTAAATTAAACTCAGAATCAAATATTGAAATACTTTTTATATGCTGCATCATGGTACATTGATATCATCATTTTTTTAAAAACCAGATGAGAGGATTCATGATCCGATAACTTAAAAAATCTTCTATGTAAGCTGTTCTTGATGCATACATCAATGCACAGGTTAACTATCAAATATTTTCAGGCTGGCGTATCGTGCGAGAGGTTACACCTCAAATGCCGTTAGCGTCTTCTGACTATAACTAGATGCATCCCAAATAATCATTTCGAAATCTCAAAAAACGGACTTTCATTTCGATGATACAAACATTTTATTTTTCGCTTCGGAAACAGTGTTTTCAATACTAATTCTAAAATAACTACTCTAATAATTAAAAATTCAGAATTGTTGCTGTAACCTGTATAATAACTTTTTTTCGTAAAAAATAGATTTTTTTAAAAAAAACTACTTCCTTCTCAGAAAAAAACCATCTTACAAAATTTTAATCCATTCGAAACAAACTATTCATGCATTAATTCAACTTAATTAACTCATTAAAGAATTATCTAAAAGAAGGAAAAGTGTTTGAAAAGATAAATCTCAAAATGTATCTTTATACAAGTGAAACAATAAATATTCTCGAGTAAATAAGTTATAAAAATAAATGAAGTAAAAATATTACATTTTTAATCATCTTTCTTCAAGTAATACTGAATTCGTTTCTCAATTATTACATTTATTTGACAGTCCATTCTGTTTGAAAATTGCATATAGATTAAAGAATTTGGAATATATTAGTTATAATTATAAATATATAATTACAGTTGATATATCAAAGGTATTAACTGTAACCCTTTGATACAACCGCCATCTTTGCATGCAACTTATTTTCTGTAGTTTTAATATCGCAATGTCCCTTATTATAAGGAATTAGAGTTTGATTTCTTAATTCTTTAGGCTTGAAAGTTGGGATTCTCTTTTTCATGATTTCCGGATATAAGCTTCTGAGAACATGATTTGATTTTAAAGGTAACTCTGCAGTAACGTAGTATCTACAGTAGATGATTCCAAATTATTTTATATTCATTATGAAACTGCAAAAAAGAATTCAATATAACTCTACCATTGAACACCATATTTATTAACAGGAACTATTATAAAATATGGGAAAAAAGAGTATAGAAGTCTTCAAAAACCAGTTGATCGTCCTCAAAATTAATTATATTCGTTTATTAATATGTTCTTAAGGCGACAAGGGACCTTTGAAATGACTTTTTGCAACTTTCATCGCAGCATTTTGAAATTTTACAGGCATTAAGAGTAACACTATTGTAAGTATACACAAAATTTTAAAGCATTATTTTATTTTTTATGAGTAAAGGGAGCTAATATAATATAATATTAGAGATAAATAATGTTAATGAAAAAGGCATCAGGCCCTCCAAAGTTTTTCGAAAGTGGTCCAATTTTTATTATTACTTACTCTTAAACCTTTTGGAACGAAAGTTGGGATGAATCTTGAATTTTTAGTACGAAATATCAAAATTAACCAATGTAATATCTCAAAACTAATCAAACTTTTTTTAAATCAGAAAATAAATTAAATATGCATATTTAATTTTCTGGTACTTGTGTATTAACCTCAAGAAGGAAATTTATCTTCAAAATTCTCTCGCTTAAGACTTTTTTAGTGAATCTTATTAGTAATTGGGATGTGATAAATGCACAGGTATCTGTTTTCTTTGCTGTATTATGTAACACAAAAAAATCGAATACAGGTATGTGAAAATAAAAGTTGAGAACTCATAATGCTCATAATTTTACCCAACTTCTTAATTCTAACCTAGAAACATGATAATAAGATTATCAGAAAATATGTGATAATGTACGGTAATATCATACCCCACCTTCTGTTTTTATTTGTTCTTTATCAAATTATTTAATTCCATGTATTCAGGAAAAAGGACATAATATTAAATATATCTAACGAAATATTAACCACCTACTTTTATATAAAAATAATAATAAAAAGCTTTCAGCAACACAAACTTGTTAAACATGGATATTTTAGAACGGCAATGACACAGATAAAATATTTTGAAGCTGAAATATTTTTTATTATTTTTTTTCCAAAAGCGAAACAATATGAATTCAGAGAATTGCTAACAAAACAAATTTAATAAGATTGCATTCAAAATTCTATCAGCTACAGAGAAGGCCTTTTCTGGAGATAAATTCTACTTAGTATAAAAAGAGTATATCATAAATTGATAATAGAAGTTACATAAGCAAATTTCAAAACCACAAATCCTATATATTTCAGTTACCCTTCTCTACTTTATCCCATTTACTTTATTTCGGAATTGAACTCTTCGAAGGACAAAAATCGAAGTATGTTTATCTTGTGCAATCTAATAAAACGTATCTTTTTTGGTTAAACTGAAATTTAAGAAAATTTTATCAGCTTAATAGGAGTTTAAAAATGGGTAAAGAGTATATTTTAATACATCAACTGAATTTAAAATCATAAACTTAATTAATTGAAGACATTGTTGTTGCATTTTTTATTAAATTTTATTCGTCGTTATTAACTTAATGTCTTTCATGATTATAAAAATGGAGCATAATTTCATAATTTAAATAAAAATTTTCATTTTTTTTTTATTTTCAGGGATTTATCAGGAGAAAGTTTAGGACGCACCATTCATTCTTTATACATTGCCCACGCATTTTTATTGAAGCCAAAAAACCTCATTTCCAAAACAACATCTAGTGACACATGATAAAAAATCAAGTTGAAAGGTAACTTACTATATGCACGTATTAAAATACTTATTGCAAATAATAATAATCAAAAGTGAAGAGGGCTGAAATAATTATAATACTTAGCAATCAAAAATAAGAATAATAATCAAGAAAATGTGATTAAAAAGTGAAAATGGTTCATTTCAACAAATAAGGCAAATTAATACAAATTATTTTTATTCGCTGGCAGTGGAATTATAAAGGAAAGAGAAACTATACAGAAATGGAAACAAAAGCTGAAAATTAATTCGTTTTTAAAGCTAATTTTCAAATAATTTTTGAGGAATAATAATTTCTGAAATCAAGGCAAAAAAGTGTATAATTATTTTACTTCTAATTTTTCCAACCTTTATAAAACTATAATATATTTTAAATCAATAGTTAATACTTCTTCTTGGTGCTAATAAGAATATATACTAAATTTAGTTCTAATCTGTCTAAGAACGTTAAAAATTGAATTTTAATAGATAAACCAAGAGGCAGACATTTTGTTTTTAAATCAAAGATGATAAATGTATTATTTCTGTTTTCAAAAGATGATAAACGCATTATCACTGCTTCCAAAAGATGATAAATGTATTGTCTCTGCTTCCAATTCAAATTTGTTTTTTAATACAACATCTAATGTTTACCTTAGTTCTATTTCAATAAAACATCTACTTCATAGAAAATTCCTTTTTGAGCCATAAAGAAACGACTTAACTCTTTTTAACACTTAAGAAACAATCTTCTAAAAGCGATACCTTTCCTCACTCAAATTACAAATCGTGGAATCGAATTTTTCTTTGCGAAGCTAACGCTTTTGTCATTCCCGAACGACTAGCAGTTTTAAATGATTCTTTAATTGCCAAATAAAACGAGGAAACGCATCATTAGCCGGCGTCTAAAACAAACAAGAATGGGGAAAAAAACATCCAATCTGAATCAGACGACGCACTAAAATGTCTCATCTAGACAAAGAGTGCTGAAGAAAAAAAAGCACAGCTGCATCGGGGATCAGAGGATGGCAAAGTTGCACAATGGAAAAGGTGCTCAGTGTCAAAATGGGAAGACATTAGCACAAGTGCTGTAATTAGAGGGGATTATGATGAGAAGGGTGCTAATGATTTTTACAAGATGCGCTTTCCGTTTTGACTTGTTTCCTGAAATGGCAGTAATCTGCAACTTTTATTTCAGGACATGCAGGAAAGGACTACAGGAATTCTCCCTGGAGTGAAGGGGGATGTGCGATGATGAGGATGTGAAATAACGAGCAGCTTTGGGGCAACATTTTAGTTGCTGTTTTAAAGCGATGAAGCAGTTTCGATTATTTGCCACTTAGGACCACATTATTCGCTTTTAAATATCCAGACAATTTGTGTTATTACTGTCCAAATAATTAATAATATTTTATCATAAGAAATGGGCATAAGTACAATTTTTAGAGAGGTTATTAAAAAATTACAATAAATCATTTTTAAAAAAATAGTGTTCTTAATAATGTACTGAAAAATATAAAACAATATCTTCTTTTTTAAAAAAATATGTAGACTAGTTATTTTTAGCCTCATATTCCATCAAAATGCCCATGTCCATATTAGCATGTTTTTGTTACTTATGGCACTTGCTTATGGACAAGCTCCTTGCTGATACAGCAGCAGGTTTAAGGCGAAAGGAGCGTCTCTTTTTTTTTTTGAAGTAGCACCAACTAGGGCCAGTAGAACGACTTAGATACACACTCACCACATTTGCTTGCACAGCCCCTTTTTACAGGGGGGCACAGCCATGCATTTCACAGATGGCACATAGAAGAACAACCATGCCCAAACCGGGACTCGAACCCGGGAATCCCAGAACACGAGGAAAACGCGCTACCTCTGTGCCAGAAAGCTGGCCCATGTTAGCATAATAACTCAAAAAGCCATTGAGCAAAAATGAAGAAAGTACGCACATGATTATATAATTAAAATTATGTAAATGTTTAAATTTGGGATCTGATCTGCTTTCAGTTTGACTGTATTTTGAAACATCTGCTCCAATCAGATAAAAGCAGTTTCGTATAAACAAAATTCCATTCTTAATTTTGTTCACTTTATTATAGAATTTAAAGCATTATAAAAATAATAATAATAAAGACATATGTTAATATTTCGCTAATTATTCTAGCAGTAATTTTTTAACATCAAAATATTTATGTTATTGTTGTTTCTAATGGCATTTTCGATGGACAAGCTCGCTGAGGTAGACAGTAATTTTAAGTCGAGGGTACGTCTTTTGTTTTAAGTAGTGCCAACTAGGGAGAAAAATATGTCTAAGCTACACACTCATCACATTCGCTGGCACAGCTCCTTTTTACAGGAAAAGAGCCATTTACACATCTCACAGATAGAACAGATAAAGAAAAACCATCCAAGAATCGGGACTCGAATCCAGGACGCCTAGATAACGGGGAAGACGAGCTAACCCTGTGCAGGGTGGCAACAATGCAATATCTCATTTTACAGTCGAAGAATGAATAGAATATTCTTGTGTGTGTGTGTGTGTGTGTGTGCGTGCGTGCGTGCGTGCGTGCGTGTGTGTGTGTGTGTGTGTGTGTGTGTGTGTGTGTGTGTGTGTGTGTGTGTGTGTGTGTGTGTGTGTGTGTTTGTGTGTGTGTGTGTGTGTGTGTGTGTGTGTGTGTGTGTGTGTGTGTGTGTGTGTGTGTGTGTGTGTGTGTGTGTGTGTGTGTGTGTGTGTGTGTGTGTTTTCCTTAGAAAATCCTGCCCTATAAAACTATGTATCTTTGTCACGGTTCATGCAAAAATGTAAATACGGATACCGAGGTATGAATAGAAAGAATCCATTTATTCGATGCCTCCTCCATCTTAATTATCATGTACAACCTACATTTTTATCATTATTCACAAAAAGATATATGTACTGAATATTGTCTACATTAATCCTCTTATTTTGTGATTTGCTGCACTTTTTCGGAACTTAAGAATCGTGCCCTTTTAAATAGGTTTAATGTCTTGTGTTATGTTTTTTTTTAATTTCATTAACATACCTGAATATTACTGAATAATAATAATTTTTTCAGTGCTTTTGTTCCAAGATTAATGACTAAACTTGCGTTGATAGACGGATAATGCTATTCAGAGCACCTACTTTGTTTACCACAAATTTTCTCATGAAAATAGGATGATATTTTATGCTTTGTCGTTCTAATGTTTTTCTTGTATGGTGCCTTAAAGGAAGAATAACGTAAGAAAAAATAATTCGCTTTCAGATACTCTTTAGTAAATTAATTAGATTTTTAGAAACTTGTTTTTTTATAGTAATTTTGTCAACAACACATAAGCGTAAAATGAAAGAAAAATTTATTTTGTTTATTCGATTAAGGTTTTTTTAATAAAAACTAATTAAATTGTTGTTTTCGTAAACAGATACATATTAGATTCCTAGCCATTTTCTTAATTTCTGATATAATTTTTGAATAGACATGTTATAATAATAATCATAAGAAAAAGACTGTAAAATAAGAAAAAAAAACGTAAATTCATGAATTCAAAAGCTCTCAACATCCAAACATAGTTATAGCTAAAAAATAAGTAAGATGAGCATCTTTTAAATATGAAAATGATTCTAAGAATATAAATTCTTATTTAGTGATAACATTTTATAGGCAAGCGGTACGCGAATGTAAAAAGATTTAAGACATGAAAATATTCGTAATGATTATTTTATAAAATATATAGAATCGTGTCGGTGTGGGTGGTCAGACATCAAGTCTTAAGGGAGTGAATTATAGGTCAGTGACTTCCATCATAATTTCTGGTTTCTAACTTTCTTACCAAAAATAAATGTTTTAGGCAAATATATTAGTGATATGATATGATACGAGTAATTTTAATGCACTTAAGGAATAGTCAATAAAATATGCAGAAAGCTCTTGTAAGATAAATGGTTGTCATTTTCATTGTCCACAAAATTCTAGAATTTTGCATGTTGCTTATTTATTTTAAAAAAAGTAATATATTTAATTTATTCGATATTAGTTATTCATTATCTTTTGCCACACAAAAACTAACTATATAATGCTTTTTAGTCACATTTTTCATTTAAATTTCTTAAAAGACAACGAAAAACTTTGATTAATAACCAAGGTTAGCAATTGAGGTCTGATTAAAAGTCTATTTCGATTATTATCATATCAGAACATGAAGCTGTTTTTGTGATTAGATTTTCAGCGTCAACAAAAATACGTAGAGGAAAAATAAAAATTTTATTATCTTCACGAAGATCTCAAAAAATCCTCTTATAATATCACGTTGCCATTGCATTTACAAAAGCTCTGATTTTTAAAAAAAGTTAATGACTGCAAGCTATTAAAACCTAGAAAAATGTCATTTTGAGCACGCGATTATATGAAATAGAATAAATAGGAAATGGGATATTTTTTAAAACAATAAATGCGAGACATAGTTTTTTGGATCGTTTACAGTGAGTCAAAGTTACGAATGAGTTACGAATGAGTCAAAGTGACTCATTCGATGAAACAATTGAAATGAATAAAAATATAATTTAACTTGCACGAGCACGTGGTACTTGGCCGTTCAAGAAATGATGTTCTGACATAATACATTGAAACATGCACAGCAGATTTCATTTTAATCTTTTTTTAATTTTTAAATGCATTTTAAATCCAAACTATGCAAACAATTCAATGCCCTCATAGAGTAGTCATTATACAACTAACAGTTAAACAATGACCCCAAACCATAAGATGCGTTTTAATTTGATTTTAAAAGTATGAGTGCCAAAAACTAAAAGATTAAAAATCACTGATATAAACCTTTATAAATTTTGTTCAAATACTGAATAAATTTCAATAAGGACAAAAAAAACCTCTCCTGTATCTAAATCCAGAAGCAACTTGGTTCCTTTCTGCTATAAATGAAGACATTTCCAGGTGATAATGATACGAAGTGCAAAGGCAATAAATCAGAAGGGTGGTCCGGACACAGAGCTGACACAGAGAAGCAGGTGAAGCACCCTCTGTCACTAATCCTCCCTCGAGATCCTATCGTCCCGGAAAAATCCGGAGGTTTTTATTCCTCTTTCTCTCATCCGGCTTGCGTGTCTCTGAGCTTGATGAATATGCGGCTGACTGACCGCCGCTGGGTCGAGAGTATTAAACATTCAAAGGCAGAGAGAAAAAGTTGTATTATTAGATATCTCTCGCCTAAAAACTGGGGAAATTCGTGCAATTATTAAGGGAGGGGGACACAGGATTAGGCTGATTAGTGGATTAAGTTTCATATTGGCTCTAATTCTTACTGTATGGTTTTGTTATTAATGATAACGCAGATAATAATAGTATAATTTTACTATATCCTCCAAGAAGTATAATATAATTAAATCTTTTAGTAGAGAATCTTTTAAAAATTCGACTTTCTAGGTGTAAGTGAAATTTCCATGACTTAGACCTTCCCTATATTATTTTTTATTGCATATATGAATATAATAATTTAAAGGTTTCAATAATTAGAGGGAAAATATATGGTAATTAATCCTTAGTTCAAAACTGTGGATTTCTTTGAATTTAAAATCTGTTAGCGGGAAATTCATCTCTGGTTGTCTCTCTGTTCATACGTATGTGAATACGGTCTCAATGTAAGCATAATAAAAGAAGTTTGGTAAAAGGTTTATTATAATTTTAGATCCCTATCCAACCTTGGACTAAATATCAAAGAGCGAACTATATACCGTTTATATACGAGAGTAAGTATTCATCTGATAAATAAATTTTGTTCTGAATGATTTCTGATTTTTGTTGTTTTATGCTATATTCTATATATATTTGGTTGAATTTAAATTTCAGAGGTGGTTAAAATAAAATTGTGTTATAACATGTCAGTTGTGTGATCTTTACGTTAGTATAGGATGTCTGCTTTAAACATATAAAATTAACTTGTTGACGTCGGATGACTAAATTTTGTTCCGAATTATATTTGAATGTTGTTATTTTATGCTATATTCTATATATATTTGATTGAATTTAAATTTCTGATGTAGTCAAAATCAAATATTGTTATAATATAGCATTTGTGTGGTCTTGTTTAGTGGAATCTTTGTGTTACACTTGTAGAATTCTATCAAATTTTGAGGTCTATTCCCAGGAAGTCTCTCCGTCCATCCGTATGAATACCAGTGAACATAATAACGACAAGCCGTAAAATTATCGATAGATTAAATTTGATTAGAAACTCCGTAAATGTACATATTCGTTTCAAATTTTGAATCGATTCCGACAAAAGGATGGCCGTCAATCAATCTGAACATTTATACATTAAGTCAATAATTTAAAAAAATTAACTTAAAAAATAGATTTATTATGAATATTTATCATTAAAGCTATCATTCAACATCAAATTTCGATTTCAATATTTCGAAATCAATTCAACCAATATGGATATTTGATTTTATATACTTCATAACGAAGGCCAAAAATGTTAAATGTTAAAATAAACGAACTTTGAGGTGTTTATTACAATTTTATCAATAATGACGAATTTATTTATGTAACGAATTTATGAAAATTGCTACAAACTTTGTGAATCCTACAAAATTATCAAACATTGTTCCATTCTATAAAATCTTGTGTTAAAAAGTTAGAAACAGAGTTTTCTCAATATCAAGTCTTCGAAATAATCAAATCTGCATAGTGCATAAAAATTGAGCATTGCAATTTCTTTGTGTTTGTAATAATTTCTCGTTATTTTTTTATGCTCAAATTAATTTCTCGTTATTTTCTTTATATTCATAATAATTTCTTGTTATTTTCTTTATGTTCATGACAATTTCTCATTATTTTCTTGATTTTTATAATAATTTCTTGTTATTTTCTTTACGTTCATGACAATTTCTTGTTATTTTCTTTATTTTCATAATAATTTATAGTTATTTTCTTTTGTTGATGATAATTTCTTTCTATTTACTTTATGTTCGTAATAATTTCTTGCTATTTTCTCTATGTTCATGATTCTAGTTATTTCCTTTAAGTTCGCAATAATTCATTGCTATTTCTTCAAGTTCGTAATAATTTCTTGTTACTTTCCTCATGTTCCTCATATTTTCTTTTTACTTTCTTTATATCCATAATAACTTCTTTTTATTTTCTTTATGTTCATGATAATTTCCTGTTATTTTTCGTTATGTTTTTTTAATAATTTCTTTTTATTATACAAAATTTCAAATATAATTCCTTGCACATCCATGTCTTAATTATTTCACTTTAACCTCCTATATTTTTAAAATAAAATCGTGTCTAAATAAATATGGGTATTATAAACATACACAAAGTGATTAAATTGTTATGAATCACCTACAGTAACTGCTTTTTTATATATCAAAGAAAAATTCTTTGAAACGAACAAGAAATCCCAATGGTGAATATCACAATACCCGAACATTACACATGCCAGTATGTGAATTCCGATCCCACGCTTTCGCAATTAAAACACCCCATCCCTAAAAGGATGGTATCATTTTTCTGAAAACTCACACTTTGCATAGAGACCGAGGCGTGGAATGTTTGCCGATGCAAATTAAGAAATCGCCCCTCCTTTCTTAAGAGGCATGAGTGTGGAATATTAAAATTGCTTCGCATTGTTGGGGGAAGAAAGGAATGAAAAAATTCATAATCTTACGTTAAATCCTTTTATCTGAGTTAAGACCTCGGGCTCTCAATTTCATCCTCTTATTAAAATCAGGCACCGCTAAGATGTGGGTCGGAATTAATACAGAAAAAAGTAAAGAAGAAGAATAGGAGATCCTTTGAGTAGTTCTTTGATATGCATATGGAGATCAGAAAAGAAATGCCGCGTTTATGCTTTTAAATATTGGAATGAATAAGTTCATCTATAAAATTTGTGTCGAGAGTTTTAAACGAGTGGAACGGGGGGTATACTTTGGGAATTTCTTTCTTTCAAGTGATATGTGATTTGCAATAAAATTATAAAGCAAGTAATATAAAAAAATCATTTTTTTTTAAATCAATTGGATATTTTGATATTTCCAATTGGATATTCGGAAAAATTTATGGAGTTAAGAAAAATTTTATTTTAGATATTTTTTATTAAATAAATGTGATTGTTGTTATCGCGTTCCGCTTTACAACGGAAGGAGTGGATGCAGTAGCTTCTGAGGGTATGGATTCATGAGAACCAGAGAGGAAAAGTTTGATTTCTTGCTCATATGAAGATGACACACCCTTAACACACTCGCGTGCGCAGCCCCTTTTTACAAAAGGGAGGGCACATTCCTTCACCTGACAGATAGAACAAAGAAGAACAACCATACCCTGACCGGGACTCTAACCCAGGACGCCCAGATCACGGGAAAGATGCCCTACCTCTGCGGCAGGACTCCGGCTTTGTCTTTTATAATTTACTTTATTGCTATTTTGAAGAAAAAAAAGAGTTTTGATCAAAATAAAGCAGTTTTTGTTATTGTATTTTTACTTTAGTTATATTTTGTACCGCATTTAATTTAGTTATTTTGTGATTGTAGTTTTTGTAATTGTAAAAATAACGCATTTTTTGAATATTGATTTTCACTATTCCAATTAGTATTTTAAAGCCTCTGAGCAAACTGTGACGTTTTCAATAAAAAAATTAAATTTATAAATCATGAACTCAATAACTCAATTATTTCAACAATTTACAAAGTTATATAACATATTTTTAATCCAGCAAAAGTCATCTTCACAACACTTAAAGTTGTTTAATCTACTTTTATTTTCTGGTTTGTATTGTGTAGGGAAAGTATAGAATCGTAAAAATATTCGAAAAATCCGTTTTTGGAAAAAGTCCTTCAGTTTGTCTGTCAAAAAGAAAATTCAAAAACGTTTTAAGCCAGGTGGTTGAAATTTGTTATACGGTAACAACTCCAAAAAAGCTAATTATAATTTAATGCATAGATTTAATATTTATTGTGTTGATATCTGCCAAAGTTTGAGCCAAATCCTATAATGGGTATCCGGAATCTCGGAATGCATATCTACCGGTAAGTATTCCCGGAAATATATAAAAGTGATAACTCAAACGGGCAATGACTTAAGTGTATAAAATTGGGTATTGAATTTTGTAGCAAGAAGAGCAGTTTTATGTCACACTTCTCTTTCAATCTCCTAAGAAAAACGTGTCAAAAATACAATCTTTTTTTGGACACTATTAACGTTTTCCAGGGATAAGTCGCCAAATAATTCACCAAAGATGATTTGGTAAAAATGTTGAATTCATGGCAAAAAAATAATATTTCCTAACTATTGGTAACTAATGTAAAGGATTTTCTGGTCTGAC
>JAOUZG010036556.1:6257492-6272534 GCA_026289955.1 Argiope argentata | reverse complement strand
ATATGCGAGAAAGTTTTGGAGGGCCCACATTTACGTATTTAATAAAAATGCATGAAAGGGGAGTTTTATTTTTAACAATTATAATATTTTCAACTTAAAAGTCTTGCTAGTGTACAGGATGTCCATAATTAAACGACCCTTCTTTAAAGTTGTCTACAGGCAAAACTATTGTTCAGATAGCTACGAAATTTTGCATAGATCATAATAAAATGAAGGAATTTGTTTGAGTGAATAAAAAATAGTTCAAAGTGTCACCACCAGAGGCAGTATTTTAAATGAATTACACATTTAGCATATTTTTTTTACAAATTTAGTTATAATAAAAGTTGTCCAAACTGATGTCCATCATTTTCTGTTACCATCCGGAATCGTAAGACAGCATGTTCCACAATTGACCGCAGTGTGTTCTGGGAAATAGAAAGAGCATGCTGTGAAATCCTGCTTTGTAAATCAGGTAAAATTTTAGAATTATCATGACTTACCAGAGGTTTTAAATTTTTCGCAAAATCAAAAGTCACATGGACTTAGGTCTTGAGACCGGGGAGGCCACAGATAACGAAAGTGGTGGTTGATAACTCGTTTTTCTGTAAAATGATTATGGAGAACGTCCTTTACACAACGGTTAATGTGTGGAGGAGCTCCATCTTGCATGAAAGTTATGCTCGAAAGGCATTGGCGTGTTTGCAAATCCGGGAGAATTATATTTTGACTTAATAATGCATATCGCTATCTAGTGATCGAGTTTTAACTATTACACGCCAATGTCCTGTAAGACATTATCTGGCAAGACACATTAGGGAATGCGAGAAAATTTTAGGGATACTACTCTCACTGTTTTTAAAACCAACCCCAAATGATGCATTTTTAAGTTTTTAAAAGCAACTGGAATTTATCACCTTATTTGAAACGAACTTGTTTTATATTGCATCACCCATCATTGTCTTTTTACAGTTTTTTAATTGAATTTATTCGTCGTTTGTTCTATTGTATGCTTTTTTAAATTTTTATACACTTTTAGTCTTCTTGTTTGAACAAATTTATGGCCTTTTTTTGGCTCTTGTCCCACTAAAACAGACAAACCCAAAATGAAAATACAAAGAATCATTTATTAACCATGCTTGGTTTTCAACAAAACAACATAGTAGTTTTTTTAAAAAATCTTTTCCCACGGCTCATATTGAGACACATCCATTACAATTAAAAACCTTCTTTTGATTCAATCATTAAGGCAAAACACGATATCGAAGCATTGAATGTCTAATGTATTACATACACAAAAAAAGAAACACCAAGTCAGCTTACTCAAAAGCTTTCAGCTGATAAGAAAATATTTCTTATCAAATGGGTTCTTATCACCCATTAACTAATTCTTCATTAGCGATAAACTATTCCATATATGTACTTTCAGCATTTCTTTAAAAGCAAAATTCTGCTTCTTTCGGCAATATCTCTTATTTTTCGAAGTAATGCTTTTTTCTGGTATCTTCATAAGCAAACCATAACACCAAGACGTGCCAAGAACCTCAAACTATATCCCACTCCCCGTCAATGCGGAACGAACATCGAGGCGAATGACTCCGCAGAGAATTGGAGGGGGATGCCCCCCGGCCAGTCTATACCGATTTGTTAAAATAAGCACTTTTTCCATCCTAAATCTCATGCTATTCAAAACACGTTATGGTGTCTTGTTCAATTCCTATTACTAGTTTACAATCTCCCTATATATATTTTGTTCAAATTTTCAATCGTTAATAAAATACTTTTTATTCATCCACTCAGTTTCACATACACTTTTTTTAACTTGTAGTGGATGACACTCTATGTTAATACAGTATTTTCGAATGTTAATTCATTCATTAAATTTATTTTCTATTCCTGTAATTAGCTCTCTCTCTCTCTCTCTCTCTCTGTTTTTTTTTTTTTTTTTTTTTTTTTTTTTACACTGAAGTGACAAAAGTCATGGGATAGCAATATGCAAATATACAGATGGCAGTAGTATCGCAGCGAAAAAGTATAAATACGCAGTTCGTTTTCCAAAGCTTTCATTTGTGTTTACGTTATTCATGTGAACAGGTTTTTCGTTATTTATGGCGGCACGACGAGAATTAACAGACTTTGAACGTGGAATGTTAATTGGAGCTATACGCATAGGTCATCCATTGCGGATATCGTAAGTGAATTCAACATTCCGAGATCCACAGTATCAAGAGTGTGCCGAGAGTATGAAATTTCAGGCATCACATCCCATCATGAACAGCGCAGTGGCCGACCACCTGCACTTAACGACCGTGACCGCCGACGTCTGTGTAGAATGGTCAATGTTAATAGACAAGACAACACTTCGTCAAATAACTGCAGGAATCAATTTGGGAAGTACGAGGGACGTGTCTGATAGGACTGTGCGGCGAAATTTGTCTTCCTTGGGCTATGACAGCAGAAGACCGACTCGAGTGCCTTTATTGACAGCACGACATCGCCTGCAGCGACTCTCCTGGGCTCGTGAGCATATCGACTGGTCCCTAGACCAGTGGAAAACCGTGGCGTGGTCAGATGAGTCACGATTTCAGTTGTCACGAGCTGATGGTAGAGTTCGAGTGCGGCGCAGACCGCACGAAGCCATGGACCCAAACTGTCAGCAAGGCACTGTTCAAGCTGGTGGTGGCTGCATAATGGTGTGGGCTGTTTTTACAGGGCATGGACTCGGTCCTCTGGTGCAACTGAACCGATCATTGACTGGAAATGGTTATTTTCAGCTGCTTGCAGATCACTTGCAGCCATTCATGGACTTCATGTACTTACACAACGATGGGATTTTTATGGATAACAATGCGCCATGTCACCGGGACAGACCTGTTCGCGATTGGTTTGAAGTACATTCCTGACAATTCCAGCGCATGATCTGGCCACCTAGATCGGCCGATATGAATCCCATCGAGCATTTATGGGACATCATCGAAAGGTCCGTTCGTGCCCAAACTCCTGCACCGTCCACACTTTCACAATTATGGACGTCTATACAGACAGCATGGCTCAATATTCCTGCAGAGAACTTCCAACGACTTGTGGACTCCATGACACATCGAGTTGTTGCACTTCGCCAGGAAAAAGGAGGACCGACACGATATTAACAGTCATCCCATGACTTTTGTCACTTCAATGTATATATATATATAGAGAGAGAGAGAGGGAGAGAGTTCAAATTTTCAATTGTCAATAAAATACTTTTTATTCATCTTCTCAAGTTCAAATATTTTTTTTCAGACTTGTAATGGATGACACTCGATGTTAATATAATTTTTTCCAAATATTAATTCATTAATAAGACTTAGTACATTTTTAATGCTAAAAATAGAGTTTTAGCAGTTTGTAACGAAAATTGAAATCAGCAGACAATAAATCAGTCGGTAAAATGCGAGGATTTCGGCATTTTTCGCGTGAAGGCGAACAATGCTAGCTCAATTATTGTGGAAATCAATTATTTTTTGAAAAATTATTTATATTAATTGCAATTCTTTAATAAAAAGTAACTAAAATAAAAAATTTCTATGTTCACCTAAGTAGGAATTCACTTAATTTTTTTTATATTGCTTGTTTTTGCTGTTAGTACTCATAAATGAAGATAGGTACGAAATGTTGTTTTGAAAAAGTTTTTATTCGAATTTAGAATCAATTGTTTTATCCATGGTTAGAAATTATTCAGAAAAAAGTAATGTAATTATATGTTGAAAGAAGAATAATGTAAAAGATTTAGAAAAAAGAATGTTGTATTTATATGCTGTTTCCAGATCCTAATGAGGCAATTAAGGGAAAGTTATCGCTTTTCCCAAATACATATTTTATGACTCTCTTCTTTGATTATTAAATTACTTCATAATTAAAAGTAAATGGCAATTAAATATCTTAATATTACCATCACATGAAAAATTTAAAATAATTTTATTCAACAAATAAATATGCATAATTAATTAGTTAATTTAATGTTTAAATTATTTGGAAATTTTAACTACTGATTGATAGTTATTACCATCCAATTTCCAAATGCTCATAAAATTTGCGGAACATATGTAACATTTTAGTAATTTCTTTAATAATACTTTCACTATTTAATAAGGGAGGGAAAGTAGGGCATTCACCAGTAATAAGGTAATTAATTGTTTTTAAATTCTATCTTAATTTCCCGCTGTAATATTCTTTTTCCTTTATTAACTAAAGGGTACGTTAAAGGGTAAGAGTATGCAACTATCAATTATTAGTTATTTATTGAAATAAAGTAACGAATTTTAAATAATAAATAATGAATCAAAAATCCTGTCAATCAGTAATCAAAAAAAATAAGTCACAAATCACAAATAAATAATAAATAACAAATCAAAAATCATATTAATCAATAATCAAAAATCATAACAATCAATAATCAAAAATCATATCAATCAATAATCAAAAATCATTAATAAATAATAAATCAAAATAACCGCTGTTATTAAAAGAAATAATATTTGTATTTGCGGCTTCGCCACAGAGAATAGGTGTCTGACTTACAGCTCCCATATTTGTCACAACTATACGCTAAAGGGTAAGAGTATGCAACTAAAGAAATTTTGTTTAAAATTTTAATTAATTAGAAATTGATCTATTTTTTGTCTTTTTTATTATTATATGCTTGAACTATTAATAATTAGTTATTTATTAAAATTAAAGCAACAAGTTTTGAATAAATCAAAATTATTGCTAATAATAAAAAAATAGTATTCTTGTGTGTAGCTCCACCACAGAGAACAAGCCATCTGATCTATAACTCTTAAGTTTGGCACAACCGCACTTTGGGAGATGAGAATGTGTAACTCAGGAAATTGTGTTTAGAATTTTAATTATTTAAAAATTAATTTCTTTTTGTCTTTTTCTATGAAAACTTTTAAGAAGATAAATGAACAAATAATTAGCGCATATAAAATTAATTTTTATCTAATCTTCAAGCAAAATAAAATTAATTTTCGCCTCATGTATTACCTTTGTGCAATTCAAAAAATATTTTCCATTCACTTAAATGTTTAAGGGCAATATATTATTAAATTATATTTTAATAAGGAAGTTCACCACTAAAAGAAAAAGTATAAAACTATTAAAACAGCAAGATTTTAGTATCCTGCACAGTTTCTTGCTTAAAATGCACGGTATTTGTTTCTCTTTACGACCTTTACTTCCAAACGATTTTGTAGAATCTTATTTATAATGAAGCTTGGCGTACTAAAAATCGCAAAGTAAACCCATTACCTTAGTGTTCTTGGTGTAATTTAAAAATCGCCAAGTAAACCCATTTTCTTTGTGTTCTTGGTGTAATTTAAAAATTGCCAAGAAAGTTCGCCATCTACAAAATATTTTATATATATAATGGACCTGGGCGCTCTTCTTAAAACCGGAAATCACGAAATAAATCGAGTGGTTCAAAAACAAACAAGTACTTAAAATAGTTTGTAGAACAAATAATGAACATAAAATTAGACATAAAACCATTTAATCGAAAGTTCGAGAATAATATTGAACAATAAACATTCCCTCAAACTAGTAGGTTGAAAAAGACAGCTGGTATACAAAAAGCCATAGCATTTGTTCAAGGGTTAGATTTATATCTTACTTATCTTACTCTATATCTTACTTAAGTATCTTTCCAGGTTTATACCATTCATGAATAAAACGTTTTATGCAACCAAACATGAACGAATCAGAAACATTTTATTTCATTAACAATTTATTAAATATGAAATACAACTGTATATCCGATATTAAATTCTACAACTTAAAATAATCATTTTCTTTTAGGGGCCAAAGTAATCGCTTTCTTAATTTGTCCTTTCTATATTCTTAGAACAATCTCAGCCGAATTCTACCGAAAGCTATTAATTTCCCATTCCTTACTCCTCTCCTTCCAATTTATTCTCTGAAAATTAACGCAATATTCGGGGGGTAGATCACGACGACGCTGGCTCCTAACGTACCTCTTATGCATATGCGATGACCCTAATAATCTTGAGTCCTCTCCATTGGGGATGCCCCGTCTAGTGGGGAACGAGCATGTCCAGTATACCCTCATCCTGCTCTAGTATTCTGCATTTATTAGGCTCCAATAATGATCAATAGGCGAGAGTTTCTTAAAGACCACCTTCAAAGCAACGAGATAAGGTCACGATTGAGATCTTGTTCAAACAACAGAAGGTGAAATTGAGCTATAATTTGTCCATGCAAAGTTTTGCATCAGGTAGTATCAAAACGTCTTCATCTGTTTGAAATATTGCGCACACCCCAACTGTCTCCCAAGAAATGGAAATTTCCACGAATACTTGTAATTTATTTTTGGAAGGATTTAATTAATGCAATTGAATATTCTTTTTTGATGAGGCCTTTAAAATTTTTATGGCGATGTAAAGTATTGTAAGAAAATAATAATGTTGTTTTGATAGTTTCCATACAAGTTGGTTTGGAATTCCAGCAACAAACTTTTACGATTGATCAGGGAAAAAAAAGTTTTTACGGTAAAAATATAGATTGCAAAAGTTGTCAAGTTCATTGCCACTGAACTAATTAAAGGAAAAGGATACATGAGGTAAAATGTATATTATATTGCAAAACCTATAACATCATTTTTAGAATTAAAAAGTTCTCTTCAATATTAGATGAATGAAAGTAGATTATACTTTAAAAAAAATACGAGGAACTAAAAAAAGTATTAATTGTTAAATCACAAAACACAACTCGTACATAAGCAAACTAATGAACAAGAACTCAAAAAAAGAACCAAAAAAGTAAAAAAAACATATCAAAAATAGTAAATGGCATTAGAAAATTTCAATATGAAGGGTGTGAATGCCTGAATTAATTAATGAATTGAATAAATGAATGCCTGAGTAAAAAAATTTAGACGAAATTATGTACAGTAACTTTCTTCTGCAGGGAGATTGTTTTCATCACTTAATAAAATCCTTAGAAGTCAAATTTAGATCTTCAGAAAATATTTTCAATCATATTTTTAAGCCAGTGTATCAAAAACAAAAAGTAACATTGGGGAATTACAAACTAGTGTATATGAAAAACCATTTCAAAAAGAATTGTGAACAACAGCTTTCCTCTGTAAGAATTGTTTTCTCCGCACATAAAAACCATTAAAAAATAAACTCTTGATAAATTATTTGTAAAGATACTTTAAATCAATGTAACAAAAACAGAAAATAACAGTGAAAAATTTCCGGTTGATGGATGTTAATGCATTTCAAAAGCAAATTTGTATACAGTAACTTTCCTCTATAAGAAAGATTGTTTTTCTTTACATTATAAAAGCATTAGAAGTCAAAGTTTAGATTTTAATGAATTCTTTGCAATGATATTTTAAACCAATGTATTTATTTTCTATGGTAGGAGTTTGGTAATGACAGAAATCCATCAATGGACATTTTACAAAGAATCACTATCACTTTTTTCGCCACAAGAGGATTAATCATTTCTTCGGGGATTGAAACATAGTAAGAAAGAGATGTGTCCTAAAATTAACTTACTTACTCCAACTTATTGATTTGTTTGAATTGAACTTTGTTAAAAATGAACTTATAAATCCATTTTATTGAGTTGTTTGAACTGAACTTATAAATCCATTTTATTGACTTGTTTGAACTGAACTTATAAATCCAACTTATTGACTTGTTTCAATTGAACTTTGTTAAAATGAGCTTATAAATCCATTTTATTGACTTGTTTGAACTGAACTTATAAATCCAACTTATTGACGTTTGAGACTTTGAGAATAATTTCATATGTTCTTATGAAAGTGTTACCATGGTCCAGTTTCCCTTGCCAGAATTTTAAACCATCAATCCTAATTAAAGATTTCAAATAAAAAAAGAGTTTCATTGAAAGAAAAGACTGAAAACTATCTAGAGTTAGAGCTTCATCAATTAGTTGGTTAGTACCTTCAATATACACTTCACGAATCTTCTTAAATGAATACGCTTGCAATGTACAGCAGAGATTGAATTTAACTGACCAATCTGTAAATTTGTTTTAGGATTAAAAATATACATTAGCCAAGACAAACTACACTGAAGATCCAGAAAAAATGGTATCGCAGATCGTATTCAAATAATGGAGGTGACCAACTAATCAACGTAACGCGATGCTGTCGACAGTGCGTATATAAGACAACAGGTGTCTGAGGAAGCCATTATATCGATTCTTGCAGTTATAATGGCAGGTTATAAAGATTTAAATGATTTTTAACGGGCACTAATTGTCGGAGCACGATATATTCTGTACAGCATTTCTAAAGTAGTGGTGAAATGTGGATTTCCGTGCACGGCCATTTCTAGGGTGTACAGCAAATACCAAATTCCCGATAAAACTTCACATCTCCGACAGTGGTGTGGTTTAAAAAAGTCTTGACAGAACAGGATCATCGACGCCTCAAAAGAATCGTTACACGAGATAGACGTACAACACTTCCTCAGATTTCTGCGGATTTGAATGCAGGCCTATCAATAAGTCTCAGTGTACACAATGCAACGTAACCTAATTGATATGGGCTTTCAGATATGGATGTTCTATCAGCACCAGGGGAAAAAGGCACTAAAAAAAGAGATTTTATTTTCGAATACTTGTGTATGAATCGCATGCCAGAGAATAATAGCCCCAAAAAATGACCATGCAAACAAATTCTGAATGGATTCTATGTATGATCTTTTGCATGGTTATACATGGATTCTGTAAATAGATTCACACCAAAAATCCACATTAATCATCATTGCCATTCCAGGCATTCATGACTTTAATCCAAATTCTCTGATAATAAGCAAAAAGATAAAGAATAACACCTTTATTGAAGATATATGTCCCTCTGGTATTAGATTTGACACCGGGCTTTTCTTTCTTTCGTAAAAGTAAAAGGAAATCCCATTTTATTGAACAGAAATCTTCGAACATGTTCATGAAAATAGTGAAACATAAAAATACAGTTTACTTTAGTTATATCAACGTCCCGTTTTAAAGCAGCACTAGAGCTATTTAGGAACAGACCTTGTAATTTTGAACTACGTTCAGATGATGAGGACGATCCCAGAGCTAATCATTTTTAAAATCAATTTTCTTTAAACTGTGTAGCTCCTAAAATTATTTTTATGAAAAAGTGTTTTTATGCTGAAGTTTGCCAAGTGTTTTTATTTAGGTATTATTAATTAAATAGTTAAACGAAAGATTTATATCTTTTTACACTATTTTAAAGTAAGTAGCAAAACACATTGCTACACCTTTATATGTAGAATTTATTAGGCTACAATTTAATAATTTCATTAAAACAGTTTAAAGATGAATTAAATTCTTTTTTCTGGTTAATGTCCAAATGTTGCTCAAATTGGACATCAAGTGTTGCCAAAATTATAATGTATAAAAAAATTAAACTATTACCTTAAAGTAAAATAATTATACAGAAAAAAGTCATACTCCCTAGCATTCTGCATAAATTAGAAGTTTTAAAACTGAAACAAATTGAATAAATAAAACATTAAAGAAACCTTATAGACGATATGGTGATTAAGGAAGAACTAAAACTATGGCTACACGACTTTATGTTTTATATTAAATAATGAAGAAAGAAGAATAATTGATACATAACATTAAAGTGATATCTGGTTTATGCATCGTATGATAAGGCGAATTTTAGAATATAAAAAAATAGCAGTAATTATATTTAAAATATTTGAGTCTCATTTTTAAAACCAGTTTTTTTTTTTTCAGTAAAACCATATATGTTTATGCTATTTTGTTTTATGCTTCAATGTGAGTTCTTAAATAATTAATTCTATTGTTTTGAAAATGAATAAACAACCAAAAGATTTCAATATATTTTTTATTAAAATTACTGTTGGCTTTTAGGCAAAAATTTCTGTAAAAATGCTGAAAATTTTAATAAGTTTAGTCTTTCCGAATTCCACAAACTATTTCGTATGACAAAATAAAAAAATGCAATTTTATTTATAGAATAAAATTCTTATCAAAACGAATAATCAATTCGTCAATATATTTGATAGAGCACGAGAATGTACATTAAATATGTCAAAGCAGCTGATTAACAATTTCCCTTTTTTGTTTACTTATTTCAGTTTAACAACTAATATAAAATATATTTTACACCAAAAACTCGACTAAAATAAATTATTATTTTAATTGTCGTTAAATTTCTATTCAAAAGAAATCAAACAGATCGTTTTTACCAGACGATAACAAAGTTTAGCATTTATTTTAATGCTTTGTTAGCAGTTTATCATTTTTAACGTTGATGTATAGAATATAAAAGATTGTTTATTAAAAATATTGCTTGACATTGGTTTAAAATTTTCAACGGATTTTTTTAAATGATAGCATATCAGTATTTTAGTTATTCCGTTGTTTCAAATTTTATGGCCTCAGTTTCCTTCAATAATCACTCTCTAACTCCAAAATATATTTTTTTGCATATTTTGTTTACTTAAAAGAAATTCTCATGATAATTTTTATCTCACATTAATAATTTATTATTCTTATTTATATTTATATAAAAGCATACATTTTTACATTCGACAATTTATTACTTTTATTTACATTCAAAAGAAATATTCAATTTTTGCACTCGACAATTTATTACTGTTATTTACACTTCTAAAAAACTGTGCAATTCTTACGTTCGACACATTATTACTCTTATTTATACTTATAATAAACTATGCAAATTTTACACTCGATAATTTATTTTTCTTATTTACATTTATAAGAATGATCACTTATAATGAAAAATGTTTGTCGTTTCCTAAAATATCTTTTTGCACGCATTTTAGACTTCAAGATGTAATTTTTTTTTATCTCTCTTTGTTTTACAAATTTTAGCCTACAAAATATGATTTTTTTTATCTTCCTTTGTTTCACAAATTTACTTTATTTTGAAAAATACCTTCGAATTTGAAACAACATTCAATTCAAATTTCTTATGAATAAATGTATTACGTTTTGAATAAAACATGCTGCATTTATTCATACGAAATCTTTCAAGTTTAGAATAAAAGTTTGTGAAAAACTCTTTTCCATTTCATTCTTTTCTAAGGTAAAAAAATTTATAATAAATAAGTTATAATCTAGTTTTATAAACTATTTCCTTTAAATTCAATATTCCCTTTCTCTATATACGTGACGCATTTCTTAATTGGTATTTTTAAATATTTTTTTATGTCAGACTTAGAATTAATGTACGATCAACAAAGTTTAGTCATTCTGGAGCGATTTCTTGCCAAATGTAATCATGACAATTTTTATTGCAACTCTATGATAATGATAGACTGTGCAACTCTATGATAATGATAGACACCCAAAATGATAAACTGTGGGCTAATATTTGCAAGATTGATAAGGTTTCGACATTTTCGGCGAGAAATTATGCATTCTTATCATGCAAAATAAAGTTTTGTATTAATTTTAAATGCGAGTTATTTTTACTCTCTAGTATACGTATTGTTGTTGTTACTAATGGCACTTGCCACACATAAGCGAGCTGATAGCCGTCAGCGATTGTTTAAGACGAATGAGCATCTCTTGTTTTTGAAGTAGCGCCAACTAGGGCCAAGAGTACGACTTAGCTGCACACACTTATCACATTCGCTTGTGCAGACCCTTTTTACGGGGATGGGGGCACATTCATACACCTCATAGATGGAACACAGAAAAACAGCCATGCCCTAGCCGGGACGCCCAGATAACGAGGAAGAAACGCTACCTCTGTGCCAAGATGCCGGCCCTAGTATACAAAGTATACAGAAAGTTTAGTAATCATCAAAATATTCAAACTCTAGATTTTTGATGAATCTCCGCATTTTAGAGGCTCCCTGAGTTCGAAAAGCACATTCTTTAGAAAATTTCTGACCGTCTGTCTATCTATCTGTGACAAAGATATTTTGAAATTGCTTTTAGTTAGACTATTGAAATTTGGTACAAGATCTTGGTATAAAGCTAGCATACTGCCGGTGTCTCGGTACAGAGGTAGCGTATCTTCCCCAAAAACTGTGCTTCCAGGGTTCGAGTCCCGGTTCGGGCATGGTTGTTCTTCTGTGTTCTATCTGTAAGGTCTATGAATGCTCCCTCTGTGAAAGGGTGCTATGTAGGCGACTGTAATGAGTGAGTAGCTAAGTTGTACTCTTAGCCCTAGTTGGCGTTACTTCAAAACAAGACGCTCATTGGGCTTAAAATCGCTGGAAACTGTCTTGTTCTTAGAAATGCCCTTAGTAACAACAAATTTACATATTTCTATCAAATTTTAAGTAAAATCTGTTCAAACATTCATTTGTCCAAATGTTCAAAAATATGTCAACACAACAATAACAAAACGAAAATGCTAGATGGATAAAATTCGACACACATACTTTACATTTGTAGAGGGCAGGCCTATCTTTTTATCTTAGAATCCACTAAATTCAGAAAGAAATGCGTCATATTCCTTTTTTGAACTGCTATAATGACTAAGTCTTTAAATAGAAATGGAAATAGCTTAATTTTAATTCGTTTTTATATTGAATTTCATTAATCGAAAAAAAAAGCTTTGAAACATTATTTTAAAATTAAAACGTTTCAAGATAGAATTGATAATAGTTAACGCAATTATTATTAAATATGTCAAGGAAAAATGAATTATTTTAATGCGATATTTGTACGTTCCACTCTCAGAATTCTTCAAATGCAAGAACAATTTACTGCGAAATTTATTGAATGTTACTGTAAATTTCATAGTTAATTCATAACCATTAATTCATAGTTAATTCATTCAAAGATTGATTAATTCATAGTTAATTCATTCAAAGATTGATTAATTCATAGTTAATCCATTCATAGATTGATTAATTCATAGTTAATTCATTCATAGATTGATTAATTCATAGTTTATTCATTCATATGTTAATTAATTCATAGTTAATTCATTCATAGGTTGATATGAAATGTATTGTTGCAAAATTTATTGAAAATAATTTACAGTTTTTAAATAGAGAAAAATAATATTGGTGTCGATGGAAGCTAAAACTTTTAATTTTTAAAACAGTACAAATTAGCTTTTCCTCAACAACATGGGCGGCCGAGGTAACCTGTTGCTAAGGTCTGGATTCATGCACTGTTGAGTTTCAGGTTCAAGGCCCGATTCCACCAAAGAATTGTCCGTGTAAGCTGGTTAGTTGCACGTTAAATCTGTCATGACCAAAGTGCTGTGGTATGGTGGGAAGAGGGGATACCAGCTCAGGTATCGTCCTCGCCATCTGCCAATGGTTCAAAATTACGAGATCCGTCACAAAACAGCACTAGCATCAAAGTTTTTAATGGACGTTAATATAGCTAAACTAAATTGAGCTCTACTTTCGTGTTTCACTATTTTCATGAACTTGTCCAAAGATGCCTGTTCACTAAAATGGGATTTCCTCTCATTTCCAAAAGAGAGAAAGCCCCTGTGTCAAATCTATAAATAATGAGAGGGATCTCTCCAAACGGTTTTACAACTCTTTAATAGATGTGTTGCTCTTTCCCCTTATGCATAAAATTATGGACTTAGGGTTGCGAACGTAATTGACTGGCAATGATGAATAATGTAGAATTTTAGCGTAAATCTAATATATTTACAGAATCCATGTATTATTATGTAAATGGCCATGCATAAAATACATACAGAATTTCTATATATGGTGATTTTTTGGAGGCTATAATCTCTGCCCTGCGATTTATACACAAATGCTGAAAATAAAATATCTTTCTTGAATGATTTCTTTCACTAGTGTTGTTTCACAACGGGACGTTAATATAACTAAACTAAATTAGACCTGAGTAACATGCTCCAAAGTTATTGCGGAATAAATATTAAAATTTCGATTAATTCTAATTGAAATAATTTAAAAACATTTTTACCAGTTGGAAATGGTTAAATTGGATGAAGATTTGTAGTTTTGATTGAATACTTTGAATTTATAACGACTCATCAATATCAAATATCAAATTTATCCTGAAGAAAATCAAATTTCCTGTTATTCCTGAAAGAAACTTAGCCAACCATAAGTTGGCGCCTTTTTCTCCGAAAGCGAAAATCTCTCAATGCCAAACTTGACACCAAGTAGCCAATTTGATTATTTTCCAATTGCCAAAGTCCAGATACTCAATTTCCCTGGACGATATTTAAAAATAATCGTTTTCTAAACTCCAATCAATTCACCCACTTTAGGCACTTATGATGAATTCTACCAAACCCATTAATCGCACATTCTTTCCAGTTCAGTCGGAACAAATTAATGGGGAGCCTCTCAATGTCACAAGTTCCTAATGTGCGTCTTATGTATATGCGATGACCCTAATAATCTTAAGTCCTCACCAGTGGAGGTGTCCAATCTAATCGAGTGCATGCAAGTCCTGCTCGCCCTGCCCCGATTGGGGCATGACTTAGTAATTAGGCTCTAATTCCGATCAATGGGAGAGAGTCCTGCGTCCTTCTCAATGCAACGATGGGTCACGGCTGAGATCTTGTTTAATCAGGGGACAGTGAAGCACAGTTACGGTTGTTTATGCGAAATGTTGCATCAGGTGGTAGCAGATTTGCCCCCAACTGTTGGACGTATTCCTATTTCTTGGAAGTAGTCATTATTTACGACGTCGGATCACTGAATTATCAGGTTTAGAGATAAACAGAGAAATATAATAGCAGAATACTTCTACACAATAAAGAAACTTTAAACACTTAACTGTTTTGCCCGTATGCCATACGTGCATTGATTTATCGAATTTTGATAGTAGGAAACAAAAAATAAACCCTTCATAACAATTATAATTCAATAGTAAAATGACTTCGAATACGTAGATAAGTCAAATATTCGATTTATTTCCATTTGAATAAAAATAAGAAAATATTCCCAAAATAGAAGGTGTCTTCTTATTAGATAATAAAGAAAATAAAACTGTTAAGGGGTTAATGGATAGATAGATAGATAGATAGATAGATAGATAGATAGATAGATAGAT
>JAOUZG010036556.1:6221469-6247492 GCA_026289955.1 Argiope argentata | reverse complement strand
ATTTAATTCTTCTATCTAGCAAACAGGAGCTCGACCGACTTTGTGAGGAAGTAACAACTCTGAAGTCATAGTTCTTCTTCAACCTTTTAAAATCGCATCTGCTGTCAAAGAAGCCTGCGTAATAACAAAGCAATACTGGTAAAAGCATATTAATCTGCGTTATCAGATTTCAATTTTTAAGTTAATTTTTATTCATGAAATATGCACATTCAAAACTTTTTTAGTGATTTTTATCACATTTATTTGTATCACATTATTAGCCAAATAAAGAGACTTACGCTCTCAAAATCTGATGCTTTGTAACAATACCAGTTGTGGCTATCAAAGCCACATTTCCCTTGCATCTCTAAATGCTCTATTCTGCCACCAATAAACAATCGTGTTGTTATTCACCCCAAACCGTTAATCGCTCATTTTTCTCTCTTCACGCTTACCGTCCAATCGAGCCAAATTAATGCAAAATTCAGAGACTTTCGAGATAACCTGGGCTCTTAATGTCCGTCTTGTGTCTATGCGATGACCGTAATAAACTTGTCCACTCCATTGCAGCTCCTCGTCCAATCGAGTGCATGCGTGTTGTCCGAAACATCTTCATCTGGTGCGGTAATTAGACTCCGCTCCTAATCATCGGGTGGTTGTTCTGCAAAGATCCTCCTCAATACGGAGTGTGGATCATAGTTGAGATCCTGTTCGACAGGGGAGGTGAAATCGGATTATAATCTGTTTATGCGAAGTCCTTCACCAACTGGAAGCAGGGTCGATAGATCTGTTGAATATTTTGCTAATTCTGGGCACAATACCAAAGGAAACCGATGTCCTCGCTCAGGAACAGCACGTCTTCTCCGTGGGTGTCCTGAGTTCAACTACTGGTTCGGGAATGGTTGTTATTTCTCTGTTCTATCTGTGATAAATTTAAATGTGTCCCCCTCTCGTTAAAAGGGGGTGTGCAAGCGAATGTGATGCGTAAGTAGCTGTTCTGAATGTGATGCCTTCATGAAATGTGCTGTCTACTTCTGTAAGTCTCGTGTGATACTTAGCAGTGCAAGAGGATATCTAAATGTTCAATATTAATAATAAAACTAAAGGAAGTTTTCCGGATTGATTTGTTACTGGTTTACTATCGTGTTTCATCCTAGATCTACTCTGTAAATAAGTCTGCCATTCGCGACATTTTGTATAGGGATATGAAATATTTTAATATTCTTTTGAATTTATTTACCAATAGTTTGTTACTATACAATTTACATACTAATAATTATATTTTTATTCTACCCCAATGAAGAAGTGTTTTTATATCATGTTGACTAGAAACTATATGCAAATTATGTGATATCATCATATGATATGTGCGATGAGAGTATTGTCCGAAATTATCTATAGCTTAGACAGCTTGACCCAATACTGTCAAATCTACCACGTAGTTAATTCTTAATTAGCAACTATTTTCGAAGAAAAAGTCTTCAAAATTTTGATTATACTTTTAATTTAAAATCAATCAAGATATTAACGCATTTCTGCAATACTTTTCATGCACATTAATCTCCAAAAAAATAATCTTTACACAACCTTGAAATTTAAAAAAAATCCGTGTAATTTCTCTCTTAACTTAAACAGATTTCCTGAAATATATTCAAATGTCTTTTATAAAAATGACTTTCATGTTCCAATGGTTACATTTGAAAATATTGAATACAATTTATGTTCACATAATGGTTTATGTAATTAAAAATAATAGAAAAATGGATTAATCAAATATATCTATATAAATAAAAAATAAATCGCCAAATGTGTTTGCTAAACGAAAAACTCGAGAACGGCTCGATCAATTCGACTAATTTTTAAAAAATATTTTCGTTAAGACACGAGGAAAGTTCTTATAGAGAGAAAAAATAGAAAAATTGCAAAGAAAGTAGTAAAAACGTCACTTTTCTTACTTTTCATCCAAAAATATTCATTTCTCCACCGATAAATGAGTAACACTTCAGTTTGTTTTTTTTCCTACGCTAATGAGGTCATGCTTAATATGCTATCGACCGCTTATTTCAAACTATTCTGTTTATTTTCGCCGTGTTTGATGCATTTAAAATTAAACATTTTTAATTAATCAATATTCTATATTCGCTTTGAAGTACTTTCAAATTAAACTAAAACAGAATAAAGGAAATTAAAATTTTCTAATCTGTATTGTGTTACCCCAACTGGTGTAGAAAACTCACGCACGTGCAGTGAGATGTATATGGTGACAACTGTGTTTTCATTTTAATTAAAAGTTTAAAAAATATATCTATAATACTGTTGTAGCTATCTCAATCGATAATTAAAACAGACATGAAGAAATACGGACTTTTTGCTGTTTTCCTTTATTTCAGGTACATACTGAGAATTAACTGTTTTTAAGTTAACTGTTTGCTTTTACAAGTGGGTAAAAGCTAGTACAAACTATTTCTTGATATGATGTTTGGGCAATCAGTTCGAATTTTCTTTAATTTTTTTCACTTGACTAGATCTTTTTTTTCATTTAAATTCATTAAAGAATGGTAAAAGGGATTACTATAATTCCGATTAAAAATCTGATTAATCTATGATATCACGTTCAGCATAAAATTATTGATGACCGTTTCAAGGATCAATCCAGCTTTGATACACGCATTCCAATTCCACTCAACAAAAGCAAAATCTCCCTTTCCGACAAAACCGGGTGCCCCTTTCCACCTCCGTGCCCACCCTTCAACCGAAATCGATCTTATCTCACGGATCCCACACCTGACACCGAGTCCTCACCTGACACCAATTAAAAATGCCACTGCGTCCCGGACTTAAACACTGGCACTCAATGAATGAAAACACGACAGTGGATTCCACCAAATAAAAATCCGCAGTCCTTTTCGTTATTTAGGAAGAGGGACTCGGAGGGATCGATGGAAGACGAGATTAGCGACAGACCCAATAACTGCACCCCCCACCACACCACCTCCCCCATGAAAGATCCCCATCCCTTCCTTTAAATTCCCGCCGGAGAACAAGGGGGAGGAGATAGGGGTTGAGCATCGGACTGTGGAACGATGGAACGAAGAGCATCAAGCGAGGATTTTGTTCTATTTCTTCTTTTTGGGGTCCGGCGCCACTTTGCAATCGATGGAAGACTGTAGAGATAGAACTCTGACTAAAAATGCACTTGAGGAGTGAAATGGCCTCCTGAAGGGACAAAAGGAATCGTTAAAATCTTCTCATTTGAGAATAGTGGTCGTAACGTAGCAGTTTCTGGAATCAAAGGCTTTTGTTCTCGCCGTGGCGCGATTCAATCAAATGTTTTCTTCGGGGCTGAGAAAAGATTTATTCGGTAATTTTTCTTTCTTAGCATGAATTTCCGGAATTGCGAAAAGATGGATCGAGATTTAAGGCGCCGGAATTCTGTAAATGAAAACAGATTTTCAATGCCCCAGACAATGCCCATAGGTTGAAATCCTTTAAAGTCGGTGGGTTCGATACTCCTAAGTGCTTTCCCTACTATCGACTTTCTTTCTTATAACTCAGAATTAAAGTATCATAATTTAGAATTAAGGTTTCAAACTTTAAAGTTCCATGAGTAACATAATAAAAAGAATTGTGAAAAATCGTATTTATTGATTTTTTTGTATTAAAAAACTTTTGACTCTGCCTTAATGCATTTCAGTCGGAAGATTCTATCAGTTTCAAAAAGATTTATTAATTTGCTTTGAAAGTTTTATATCCAGTATTTATAAAGGATAAATCAAAATAAAAGATGTCAGAGAAATGATATTTTATAATGTGAGATTCTTGTCAGATGGTATTTATTACTGCACAAAAGTTTTTCTTTCTTCATTAAAGCTTCCCCATTCAGTATGTAGAAATTCAAAGTGTGGATAACAAAACTTAAAGGTCCTTAACCAGCAAACGGTTTAATGGGTTAAATGGGCTGTTTTTAATGGGTTTAATAAGTTTTAATGGTTTAAATGGGCTGGCATAACCTGGTTGATAGAGCATTGGATTAGTACTCCTTAGGTTGTGAGTTCGAACTTCGTTACCCGAAGAATCTCCAACTGTGTGTGGATGGTTCTCGTTAAATCTCTCGTGATCTCAAAGTCCTCCATGTCGACAGTAACAACACTGATGATACTGGTTCAGAGGAGATCGCTCTATGTTTCATATCTGAATTGTCATCTGTGGATGCATGAATGATGTCTGCCCCGCATAAAAGGTTTGTGAGCTAGAATTCAGACTTCTGCGTTCGGATTCTGAGGGGCCCATAAGACCAGAAGCTACTGCATCCCCTCCTTCCGTTTTAAATCGGAATACGGCAACAACGTATTCCGATTTAAAACGGAAGGAGGGGAATATGTTTATTAAATAAAAGTTGTTCCAAAATTAATCTCGCTGCTGGGAATTTTCTCATAAATGAATCACAAAATAAGGTCACTTACACCAAAATGTTTTCCAGAAAGATAATATGGAATTGTTTAACTTTCGTTGCTGTCTAAGTGCTTTAAGGCTTTTATAATCAACAGAAATTTTCATAATTCTTTATTGCGAGGACTTCACTTACGAATTTGGCTGTAAATGCTACAGGATATGCCAATGGAAACTGAACTCACAAACATTCTTATTTTCGGTTGTAATTGCCGTGCGTAGAAGCTATACAAATAGTTAATGAAGAAATACGAAAATAAAGAGTATAAAAAGGAAAAAAGAGAAGAGCTGTCTCTCTTTCTATATACAAAAAGACAAAAATCTTTAATCTTCCTTCAATCTCCTGTATTCGTAAGATATTTTTAATTATAATTTAACCCCAATCTAAAAAATTTTATGCATATATATATTAAATTCTAATTTAAATCCAAATTAATTTCCTAACTTTCGGTTTGACTTAGACCACAGAAACAACATTCTAATATATTCTCTTATTTCCTAAACCCATTCCAATTTTTCTATTTAATTAATTCTAGAAGCTTTGTAAAATGCTAAGGTCAGGGGTCGCACTATATTTCTATTTTCATATGTGCCAGATATTCAGTAAATAAAATCCTCTAATGAACCAAAAGGTTCTGGAATAAATGCACGCATTTTCATTGCTATGTTATAATAATATTAACAATTATGAACTCAACTTCTAAAAGAGCAGTTTTATTTCACATTTAAAATCTAAAAAGTATAGTCACATTAAAAATCTCTATATTTCAAAATTCCCAAACTTCTTATAGAAAACAGATACACAAAATGATATCCTTTTCAATCCTGACATCTTCTAGTCTGTGAACTTAATGTCTTTACCATTTACAGATAAAGTATCATTTACAAGAACTCTCAATTCTCATACACGGATAAAACCATTTTCTACAAATGGAATAATTCAGAAACTGCTTGGTACATACTTCGCCTAAACAAATTATTACTCAATTTCGCCTTTAATTGTTTAAACAGGACCTTAACCGTGACCTAAGCATGGCTTTGGGGTGGATCTTTAAGGAACTTTCGCTCTCTGAATGAAATCGGAGTCTAATTACTGCGCTCCCGCTTAAGTCTGTAAATAGGGTGGAGGAGGGATGCTGGAATTCCATGCTCTCCATTAGGCGGGGTATCCTCAATAGAGAGGAATTAAGAGTATTAGGGTCATCTCATATGAATAAGAAGCATGCTAGAAGTCCGCGTCATCGCGAGAGGGCTCCGAATATCGCGTCAATTTGCTTCGATTCAATCGGAAACTTGTGGATCAAAGAATGAGCAATTAATAGCTTTGGGTAGAATTTGACAAAAAAAAAATTAATTTGATAGGGATACATTGAAGAATGAGAAAACAATTACTTCGGTCGTCGTTTAGAAAAAACTGCTCGTTCTTTAAAAATTGAATGTTTAGAATGAATTCGTTACTTTTATTGCAAAGGTATTTCTTCGGATGTTATGAAAAATTGCAGTGAATATAGCAAATGAGTTTAAATGTGTAAACTGTATGTTGACATTGATACTCCTTAATAAAAATATTTCTTAAAAATTTTTATTCAGTTAAAAGAAGAAGAAAAATCTTCGAATTTAGATTAAACAAGTGGCTAGAATAAAAAAAAGTTTTTGGTCAGTTCCTAATTTGGACAACAAAGAAAATTTTTATTTTAGTTACTTTTTATTCAATAATTACAACTGTTATAAATAATTTATCAAAAAATGATTGATTTTTGCATGAATTGAACTCGCATTCTTCACCTTCACATGAAAAACACTGAAATCCTCGCATTTTATTCATTGAGCTATTGCCTGTTGATTTCAATTCTCATTACAAAGTGGTAAAACTCTATTTAAAATATAAAAAATTAATTAACTTTAATTAATGAATTTGATAATTGAAAAAACAGTATTAACATCAAATGTCATCAAATTCAAATTTTAAAAAAATTGTATTTGAAACTGTGTGGATGAATAAAAAGTATTTTATTGACGATTGAACATTTGAACAAGATAGATATAGTGAGATTGTGAACTGATAGCCGGAAATGAAAAAGATATGTTTTAATATAAAAAACGATTGTGGAACCAATTAACCAAAAAATAAATTAGCAAATTATAAAGACAAAGTTCCCTGTTTATTAATTTTTAATAGTATAGATAATTCTCCTATAAAAAATAATAAACAGTAGGTGTAGTCACCCCTAAATTTTCTCGCACATTCTCAAATAATGGCATTATTCCAGATAACGCCTTTCTTTTTATTGGCTTGTAGTAAATATTAAAATATTAACCATTGGTGTGAAATCAGGATTTTTTAAAAAATCTATTAGCGAACGTTAGCAAATGTTTGGCTATTATACCCTGCCATGTGATTAAGAGTATCCAAAAATTGAAAAAAAAAATTTCAGATAAATTTTTCTTTACCTTCTGAAATAAAAATTATACGCAGAGTTACACTTGAATCCACAAAATGATCGCATACTAAATTTCATATGCTTAAGACTGCGTTTTTGAAATATTTAGCCTACATGTTTCTAAAAGAACAGACAGGCAGACGATAAACTCGTTGTCCGATTTGATTCAAAATTTGATATTGGTCTACGCTATGGATCTTAAATCTATAAATCGAATTTTATTTATCTAACTCTCATCTTGCTGTTAAATTACATACGGACAACCTGACAGACGGATTTCCTCTGAGCGGATTTTGCTCAAAACTTAATAGAATCCCACAACTTCGGTATAAAAACCAAATGCAAAATTTCATCTTTCAAGATCGAAGTGTTTTTGAGTTGTTTTGGGCACTAGTAGACAGACAGACATTTTCCGAAAAAGTATTTTTCGAATTTGTGGTGGTCCAAAAAGTGAAAATTCTTAAAACTTGAGTTCGAATTATTTAATATTTTCTATACTTTCTCGCATACTATATACCTGTGTATGAAAATGTAAAAATTGCTCAAAAATCTTTTCGTATGGATATGTGTCCTTTTCCCCCTATTTTGTTTTCAATTATGGATAGTTAAGAATTAATTAAATTTATTTTTAAATATAAGAACAGTAACGTTATTTTTTATTAGGGATATAATGGGGAAAACTCAGAAGAAAAATAAGTTTAAAATTTTTGTTATAAAGCCACGAAATGATAGAAAAATAAGTGTAATTTGTCTCAAAATCCTTTATATCGTATATAAAATTCGATAATTCAAGCCTTGTTTTTCCAAACAAGAGGATATTTTTAATTTATTAAATCAGTTTTTAGAAAAGCCTTCTTAAAGATTTTCGATAATATACAGCTGAATGTTGACTTCTTTTATATCCTGAATTTCAAAAGATTAAAAAAGAATAGATCGCCAAACTTTTATTATTAAATATTGCTTAGTTTTAAAACAACCAAAAACTGAATAAATATTTTATTAAATTCATTTTTTAATGAATACCAAGATTTTTTTTCTCGATTTTTTAAACTTCTCCACGTTGAACATATATTTTAATAAGTTCGACATAAATTCAATTGACTTTTCAAAATAAAAATTTTGACGAATATTTTCTATACATTCAGTTCATTGTTATAATCTCAGTCGCTTTTTGAAGCGATTCTTTCAAAAAGCTCTAATTTTCTTTTCTTCAAACTCGAAGTAATATGAACAAAGTAATGTTCTTCATTTTCAACTTTCGTTAACAGAAAAGGGAAATCAAACTACTTTTTTTTATTTTAGTCTTATTTATTATTCTTCCTTTTGCTTTATATACGTAATTTTTTAATTTATTTCCTCAGAATTGATATGACTTAAATTTATATTCAATGATCTTTTCACAATAATTTCATAATCATGCATACATGAGTTCAAGAAATATAGAAAAAATATTATAAATATTGGATATTATTGAACGTATGCCAGCGTTTGATTCCCCAAAAACTCGCCATGATCCCATAAAATATCCATTAAAAGGGCTCTATTCACGCCAAAAGTTAATATTTCGTATCTACTGCACGCCAAAGCGATGCAAGGCATTTTTTTAGACAACAATTATTAGGCCAGCGTGTTATCAAAGGGGTAAGCGTCTTCCCCGTGATTTGTGCTTTCAAAAGTCAAATCCCGGTTCTAGCATGGTTGTTCTTCTGTATTTTATGTGTGAGGTGTATAAATGTGCCTTTCAAAGAGAGGGATTGTGAAAACGAATGTGATGAGTGAGTAGTAAAAGTGTACTCTTGGCTCTAGTTGGCGCAATGGAAAAAACAAGAGGCGCTGACTAGGCTTAAATTACTGATAGATCTATCAGGGGGCATGTAAAGTGACATAAGAAACAACAACAACTTAATTAAAAAATATACGTAAAAGTTTCAGAGAAACCACTCTCACTGGCTTAAGTTTAGATAAAAATTATATTCTTATATAAGGGTTTTGATGAACCTCAGCTTATGCCATTTCTCGGAAATGCTACGTTTTAATTCTTGATGAATTTATAAATATCTCAATTTATTTCTCAAGAAATAAAAAACAAAACACGAAAAGGAAAAAATAATCAAGACTTATGAGGTAAAAAATTATTATCTAGAAACAAATTGATGTACACGTAATAAATACTAAATCAATGAAATGGCAATTTTCTTCAATTCTTCCTATCACAAATGTCATCATTTACAATTCACCAAACCTGGACCAATCGATTTATTTGGTAGGTAAATCTGGATACCTCCCAGAAAAAGAGCCCAGGGGGAGGGGAGAGAGTAGTTTTCACAAAGTGTGGCAGGTGAGACATCGTCCGATATCTATTTTTGCCGGGAAGACTATTTCTCAATATGGGCGTGGCGGGGCATCGAAGAAGCTTTCCGAGGTACTGTCAAGCATTCGAGATGAAAAGAGATATTTTTCCCTTTGATGCATTCCTTTTCCGAGGAATCATGACATCTCATTTCGGAACTCCAGAAACATTTCTCTAAGTCGGGCTATTTTTAAAAAGAATCGGCCTCACCGCTGTGAAAGGCACTGAGATGAAAACCGAGTATTTGATGAACAGCATGAATGTGTCGTCGGGTTTTGTAATGAAATGTGAATTGTTAAGCAGTGGTTTTGTGAAATTGTGAATTGTTATTCTCAGATTTCATGATATTGTGAAATATCAAGCTCAGTATAATTCTTTTATTTTATAGAATTTAAATAAAGGGTGAATTTAAATAATGGTGACATTTCTTTCTTAAAAAATCAGTGAAAAAATTCAAATGAATTTTCAAACACTAAATTTTAAAAACAATTTTTAAGTACTTTAATTTTTGTTTTAAAAAAAGAATTTTTGCCATTCTTTTTTGCTCTTTGATTTTTTTTTAATTTTCATGTATTGCTTCTAAAACTCACTTCTAGATGGCGCCATCAGAGCTTTATCAAAATTTTATTAACTCTTAAATTCTGGAAATAATAAAATTGTGTATGATCACTAAGAGGAGACAATTTTATGGAATTCCAAATCCCTGGCATATAAGGAAAGTAAATGAAACAACTATTCATCAATCTTCACAAATTTAAAACACGCAAGATGAAAAATGTATAAAAATTAAAAACAAAATTTTAAAAAACACAACATTTTCTATCTATAAAATGAATATTACATTTGAAAACATTTTGTTTATTAAGGTTTTAATAAGAACAATTACAATCTTGCTTGAATTAAAAAACATAAGATTTCTTTTCGGGTTCACTATTTAATTATTCAAAATAAAATAAAATTAGAAGATGAAGGAAAAATAAATGATGGAAACAAAATCAATATTATATATGGGTATAAAAAATTATTTTGCATTTGAAAAATTCTTTATTCATCTTTTACTATAATTAGAGTATGTAAAAATTATTATATTTTAGCAAATTATCACGAATTTTGATTAGAAATCCATATTGTTCTACAGAGAACCAGTTTCTTAATATTAAATATTTTTTTATAAACTAAAAAAGGGAAAAAATAATTTCTATATATTTAAAATTCTATATATTACAATAATTTCTATATATTCTATATCTTCTATATATTTAAAAGCTATTACTCTCTATTTCCATAATTTATTCATATAACAAGACTTCGTTAGTGGCTTTATAGTTTGATTCTTTATATTAGATTTCTTATTATCCTCGAAGCTTAAAATTCTATAATGATATTCAACTAAAAGAAAAATATTGTCACAAACCTGTAATTTTGCTTCCCAGCATGAATAGGATCCTTGTCAGAAAAACTGTTTTATGAATCAGCCGTGTTGCGTTCTGAGCGGGTGCCGCATCAAAGTTCTCAAAGCTTGACGACGAATTTTGTGACTTAGGGGACAAATTGGGTATTGCTGGAAACTTCAAGAATTTAAACAAACCGTCCAATAGAAACTGAGTAATGAGTCTTCGAGAGGACGTCAGAGTACCAGCGTTGAGTAAAGTAAGGCGCTGAACTGCTGTGTGCCGAGTTCTATTGTCTGCTGTGGAAGCAGCATCGTGTCTTGTGTGGAGTAGCCAGTCGTATGGTGGCAAGTCATCAGCTAAAGCGAGGAGACATTGAGAACTTCAGCCGTTTGAAAAGTTCTTTGAGTGGAGTTCTGATGATTCCCTCGCCTGTCAGGCCGCTTTGTATACTGTGGTCGATTAATACTTGTGGGTTATTGTCTGCTGTAGTGTGCTGTCCTGTGTTCGTCTCGGCTGTACATATTTGTCGTCATTGTATCAGTGTCATCGTGTCAAATAAACGCCGTCTTTGTTTTCCACTGAGGCCTGCTGATTGTCTTCACACCATACGCTCACTTCAAGCGAACCTGTTAATCCGTAACAATACAAAATTGGATATAATTGTGTATGACATTTTTACCGAATCAAACACGTTATTATCATAAATGATAGTCATTTGCCCTTTGTATAAGACGCCTCTCACAAGTATAAAGTTTTATAGGATTCGAATCTGAAAGTAAATAAAAAAAACATTTGACAAATTTAGTTTTAAAAAAATTTAAATTTTATCAAAATTTTACTTTTTTTATATTTAAATAGATAATTAAAAGTAATTTTGAGAATATATATAGCTTTGAGAAACTGTTTTGGTATATATTGAGAAACTATATAGTTTTATATTAGCACGCAGTATTGATCAATATAATAAAAGTCTTACATTTACACTATTTTAGTAGCATGAAACACTGATTATTGTACAATATTGTCTTACAATATTTTACAGTATCGCGTATTATTTGTCTTTGATATTCGAATTTCTTACATTTCAATAAATGAAAGAAATCAAACTAGGTACCATTTTCAATATCTAATTAATATTTCTATTTCAAAAGCAGGTATGAATTTAGGATTTTTACGATTTTCTACCCATTTTTCAATAACGCCGGTTTTTTCAAAAAAAATCTGAGATGCATAAGTATCTCACTGCTTCCACTATTTTAATTTTTAACATATTTTTTAAAGAATTTATCCAATATTTGTGTTTTAAATTAATTTTGGCATTATCGCTTTAAATTGGCATAAAAATAATGTTCTATGCATTTTCTTAAAATATCAAAATCAGGCAATCAATCAATAAATATCATTGACGAATCCTAAGTGGGAAAAAATAACTCAAACGAATATATTGAATTGTGCAAAAGTGATACATTTGTTTGAGTGGGAAAAATTCATAAGAAAGTCAAGAGCAAGCATTTTGCATTTTAGAAAACTGAACATTTCTTTCGGAATAAATTACTACCCTCTCTCTTAATCTATTCTGTCTTGCCCTATTTCCTATTGTCCTATAATTCTCAACTATTTACCATTTAAAAGATTGGCAGCAACAATTTATCAAAACTTTGATTTTGGCCCTCTCCCAAAGAGTCCAGAAAGCTCTATTCTTAAGAACATAAACATTATAAACAGATGGGCTCATTTTTCGTATTCAAATAAACTTGACATTATCTGATTATTTATGTGGTCGTATGGTGCATAAACCAGTTTTATTTATTTCTTTTAAGAGTTTATAGCGATTGCAATAGCACGCAGATATTTTGTTTGAGAATGGGAAAATCCTATTCGATTCTTATCTTAAGTAATAAATTTGCTTACTCAAAGAAATTGCAAAACTAATAAAAAATTGGGACGTTTTAATAGATAAAATTGTAGAATTAATATTCTTGGGGGTTTGTATTTATCTTTTTCTGTTTATACGATAAGCGCAACTTTTTTTTAATAAAAAATCAGTCTATACAAGCAATATTTTTTTCACTTTTTTTAAATTAACAATTCCTTTTCAAGAAACTCGAAAATTTTACAGAAATGAAAAAATTTGCTTAATTTCGAACCGTAGTCAGTTGAAAAGAACTGTTCTAGAGCTATCATCACAATTTCAAAACGTTTTTCCCAGTGGGGAAGACAAGGAATTTAATTTATTTAGAATTATTAGACCACCTTAATCATCACGCCTCTGCATCCTACTTGCATTTAATTATCGCTTCTTAAATGTATGAATTAAATTTAAATTATTCTAAAATGCAATAATTTGATGCAGAATTTACACATAATCCACCTCAAATATTTTAGGTATTCTACATTGAATCAGTAAAACAATTCATTCCGGCAACAGAAAGCATTCATTTAATTAGATGCTAGAGAAAATAAGGCAATTATGATTGCATATCCAGTTTTGCACAACAAGGCTATTTTGGATCGAACTTTTTAACACTGAACCTTCATTAGATAACGAGGATGATATCTGAATTAACAACTAGGTTTTCCAAACATCAGCACTAACTCATTGGGAAGACGTTCGACCCATGACTTATTGTTTTTCAAAAAAGGATATTGATAATGAACTCAGTGCAAAACTTGTATCTATAAGTAGATGAAATATTCTATAGATTCTGAACTCAATCTGTAAAATACCTGATTCTCAGAACGAAAATTGTTATCTTTTTAAACAGTTTAGAAAATAATCCTATTAAGGATTTAAATTTGAAACTTCCACAAAATGTTAGTGGAAGTATATTTGATTTTCGATATCTGATTTCAGTTTCACCTGGCCTACATACACAACAGATATGTTATTGGTTCTTAGCCTGGAACTTTCTGATGCTAAAACCAAGATCGATTTAACAAGCCAAAACAAACCTTGAAACGGCTGTAGATTTTGGTTTAAAGTCTCTGAGGAAAGATATCTATCTTAGAGATATGAAATTTCATGAGTTAATATAATATCCAATTTTAAACCAACAAAAAGGTGATTTTGCGAAGAATTTCTTAATTCTGAAATGCCAACAGATGACAAGGACGTTATCTGAGTCGACAGCTACATTTCCGAAACTTTGAAGCCAAATGTAGTTGATAATGACACGAAATTCAAAAGACAAGGGCATGCAGGATGAACATGAATATCCTTGAGACAAATGAATCTCTTTACTAGTGGCAGTGGTGTTTCGAGGATATTCAACACTTAAGACATAGCAGTTTTCATATACTCAATTCATCATATTTGAATTGAGTGTGTGTGTGTGTGTGTGTGTGTGTGTGTGTGTGTGTGTGTGTGTGGAAGAAATTAAGGGAGATACCATTTCCTTTTATTTTATTAGCAAAACTAATATAAAATAAAAGGCTTTCTGCTGAACCAAAGATATGATTCGAAAATTTCATTTTTAAAGTTTCTGTTCTTTTCTTGAAAAATTAAATATTCATATTTTCATTTATTTAATGCGTCTACTCGGAAACGTTTAGACATATATATGTTTTGGAAAAACTATTCTAAATTGTTTTAAAAGTTATATTAATTTAATTTTAAAAATTAATGCCCTTTCCTGATTATGAAACTTATTATTTAAATTATTTTTATTTAAAATATTAAAATCATTTTATTCGCATTATCTTAAAATCTTACTAATTAAGAATACGAGAAAACGTTATAATATCGAATATAAAAATTATAATTTTCATAAATATTTACACTTATTTCAACTCTTATTTGCTATTGTAGATTTTATAATAAGAACAACTACTACATGAGTAATTAACGAAAAATGTATAGAAAAACATTTTGTGAATATATTGCATGCATTTTAAGAAAATTAAATCGTATGAGATATCTTTGTCGCATCATATAAATAAATTTTTTGAGAGATAAAAGATTTTAATATAATTTAAATTATAATTATTAAATAAATGAACATTAATGGAATTTTGATTCTATCCTGAAAAGTTTGTGAAAATATCTTATTAAAAAAATGCTCTAATCCGAATTGGTTTATAATGCCAACATGCTGCCATCTGTTGGGTATAAAATAAACTATTTTTGCCATAAAAATGAGTATTAAAGAACAGAACGATTTTTATTGTCTCTAAATAGATTTCGTTCAAGATTTGATAGAAATATTCAAATTCGGTGTAAATTCCATATATTAAACTTCATCTGTCATGCTCAAAGCACTTATGAATCATCATGCTCAAAGAACAATACGTAGACAGCCTTATTTCAGGTTCAAGAAGATCTGAAACCTGGAGACTCGTCAAAGTTTCCAAAGTTCTAACCATTTCTAAGTTCAAATATTTTTAAAATTACTCTTTGTATACTTCGTACATAAGAAAATAAAAATAGTTTGTCTGAATCAGGAGACTTAAAAAAGAAAAATAGTTTAAAATCAAAATTTAAAATAAGGCCAAAATTATGATAATTTCCTCTTCCATGCTTCATACTCGAGAAAATAAAAATCACCGAGAGTGGTCTCCCCAAAATTTTCATGCATACTTTTTAATAAACTTGTCAGGCCTGCAGAAAATGGATAAAATTACCAATTTGTAGTAAAGAGCGCCTTCGTACAATAGTTAGGGAAAAATTAACCTTTAGCATAAATGTAGCAATACACTAAATCTATTGTGTCATCCTTAACATTGTATTCCATAAACGGCAAGTGTTAATAGTATCCAAATTTCCAATTTCGATATGAAATACGTTTTTCGCAACCGATTGACACAGAAAGTGCACTTGTAATCACAAAATACCATACTAAATTTGATTTACTCAAGACGCTGCATTTGTTGAAAATGTTTTAATATTTTTATTTATTTATTTTAGAATGGCAACATTATTTAAGAAATATCTTTAGCTGTCTCGTTTTCTAGACGACAACTTGTAGTTCAATCCCAAGAAGAAATAAATCAAGTTGAATATATTTTCGGTGGGATATTGTTTTTTCTTTTTAATGCAGAAAGAGGGGAAAAAACAGTGTTTTTCTTAGATAACTTTAATAGTAATTTTAAATTATCCCGTTTATATGTTTCTGGGTGTATACAGACCTACAACCTCTAATTGGATTTGACTGGTGTTTACACTTTATATTTTAAAGCTTGTTTCGAATTTTATCCATCTACCTCCCTTCGTTTTGTAATTATCATGTTAACTTATATTCGAACAGACGGTAAGATGGACTTCTTTCGAACAGATTGTGACACAAAATTGGATAAAGCCTGCTATTTTGGTGTCTAGACCATATACTAAATTTCAACCGTTTTGCTCAAAGGTTTATTAGTTATCTTTGTCTCAAACAAACAGATTTTTTAATGTATCTTTCGACCTCAGGGTGAAATGAAACTTCAATTTGACAGATTCGGTCAATGTAAGGATGGACATTGCTATAGTCCACAGTCGGCCTCAACAAATCCTGTCGATACCGCTACGCTCAGTAGTGGCGGGGTGGTCGGATGTACAGAAGAAGAAGGGTGGAATGAAACTAATAGATTTGTCAAAATATTGGTATGAAAATTCTCACAAGAATGATGCGAAAATGCAGATAAAAATACAGTGTTTTTTGTCTAGAAAACGTGTATTAATACACAACGAATTAGCTCTATTTAATTCGCTACTTACAGGTTACAGCAAAGCTCCAGTACGAATGTCAAAAAGAAAAGATGCTCTCCCAAGCTAAACCAAATATCGTAGCTAGTTCTCCGAACTGATTAGACTCTCTCCTCTCATATTGCACCTTATATAGCAACCCACTAAAGTGGGCGGGCAAACGCAGATAACAGCGCGGAAGCTCCAGGGTGATTGTGAAAATTTATCCAACGTTCGCTAGGGACAAATCTTTATTTCTTAGCTTCCACTGCGTATTATAGTGTATACTAAAATCCGTTAGTGACCTCATTATGTTGCCAACACACATACGTCACCAAGTTATTCAAATATGTTGATCTTCTGTTAGAATTTCCCTTAGAAATGCTTCGCTGATGCGCAATTCCATTACAACTAACTTTATACAATTAAACTGTTTGCGAAAATTCACAATATTTATATCAAAATTTACATAAAATTAACATAAAATTCATTAAAACATAATTCGAATTTTTTGAAGATTATAATACTTTTTCTATACCACATATACGGGAACTCAAATAAGAGTAAAAACATGATACATATTATTTTAACAAATCAAATCTCGCTTTCCGATTAAGAGTAGGACAAATTCCGTTAGTTAACGTTAAAATAAACTTTATATTAGATGCATTTGGTGCATCCATATGCTCCAAATTCAGATATCAAACCAGAAATGCATCTGAAAAATATCTTTTAAAAATCTATTCGTTTAGCTTATTTTATTTTGAATCCGCGAAGCCCCATTATTGCTAATTGAGTGGAATGCGGCCGTAATTGGCAGAAACATGCCATAACACTTATGATATTAAGTAGCCGCAAATTACTGTTTATCAGGCTTTCAGTTTCAAAAGTTTCGTCTTAATCCAATTTATTAAATGAAATTAGCATATCATATCTTCCAATTCCTATCGGTTGTTGGCAGAGAAACTATCAAAAATAATTTTATGTATTGATAGATTCGAATTTTCCAAACACATTTTGCAATATCTTTAAATTTGCTTTCCTAATTTAACGAAAATATTTCTAAAATTTGTTCAAAATCAATATTAAAATATTATTTTGCAACAATAAATATTTCACATTAAAATTCTTATACTTAAAAAATATTTGTTTACGGCATCGTTGGTTTTTCATGCAATGTCAATTTTATTATAAATAGATGCCACTGTAGTTATGCATATACGCATGTTTTATTAGGTACTTCTCTTAAAGCGAGTAATTTAGCGAAATTAGAATTGATTTTCTAAAACAAGAAGAAAAAAGATTGAAATGAAATCTGCTATGCATATTTCAATGTATCATGTCAGACCACAATTTCTAGAGTGGGCAAGGCACTACGTGCTCGTGCAAGTTACATTGTGTTTTTATTCATTTTAATGGTTTCATTAAATGAGCCACTTTAGTACTGCAAACGATCCAAAAATTTTTGTCTCGCCTTTATTGTTTAAAAAAATATCATAATTGCTATCTATTTCACTTCATATAATCACGTGCTCAAAATGACATTTTTCTGTTGTTGCTTTTTTGCTGTAGTCATTAACTTAATTTTTTTAATAAGAGCTTTTGTAAATGCGATGGCAACGTGTTATTAAAAGGTGATTTTTTTTTTGAGATTCTCGTGCAAATAGTAAAATTTTTGTTGTGTGTCTACGATTTTTTTTGATTTTGGCCAACGTATTTTTGTTGAAGTCACAAACTTCATCCCCAAAACAACATCATGTTCTGACATGATAATAATTCAGTCAATTTTTCAAAGCTGAAAAGTTACTTGAATCTCCAAATAATTAGAAATAAACCAAAAGGTTGCCATTTTTTACCGTTGAAGCAAATTGCCCTATAGTAAATATTTTACATCATCTAAAAATTTAAAATTTTACTATTTTAATTATATCAATTTCATTGCCGTATAGTGGGGGGGTTGCTTTAATTTTTGTTATATTAATAAAATTTAGTAAACAATTGAATAGATCCAAATGATATGGAAATAAGTAAATTTTATACAGACACCATTACGAGGCAACAATAAAAATTTGTTTATTTTCATTTCTTAATATTTCTGCTTTATCTACTTTTTACAAGGCTGTCGTCTTTCCTAAGATTTATTCTAAAATCATTATCTCAATAAAATTATTTTATATCGTCTTTAAATTATTTTTAAAAATAGCCTTTTACAAACGCATATTTCATTATCGTCAAATTAATTTGTCCTATTTTAATATTTTTTTTAATTAATTTTATAAACATCTTTTAACAAATATTTTCTTTTATGAATAAAAAACAAGAATTCATACTCAGAATATCTGGACGAACATATAAGCAAAATTCAGAAAGAAAAATTTTTAAAAAAGTTTAAAAATAAACATTTAACTATTTATATTGTGAACAATCATTGATTAAGTTTATTTCCGTGTTTTTATTAATAAAAAATTAGCTTTTTAATTAATTAATTATTTGAAAACGTTCATTATTTTTTTATAATTATATAATTTTAGAAAAAAATTAAACACTTATGTAATAAATATTAACTTATAAGAAAAAAAAAACTGTTATCGTTTTTTTTTAAATCGTCTGCCTCATTCAAATGATATTCCCATTTTAATCTGTAAACATACCAGATGTTAAAACGTTTCTATGTGTTATAATATTTTATACAAAAAAATTATATTTAAAATATTTCATGTAAAGGCGTTAACGTCAATATATCAGCTAGTATAACATACATTTTTATTTTCTGGAATGTGACGTTTACACCAAAATGCATTCAACAACTAATGTGTGAATGATTTAACTTTTGTAAATATTTATTGAATTCTTTCTCCAAATTTTAGTCATAAATACTAAAGTAAAACCAAGACGTTAATAAAGATTTTGTGACAACTAATTAAATTGTTAATTTTTCTTTAGCAAAAAAATATGGAAATACTTTCTATCCCAATAATACCGAATATATAATCCAGTTATATATAAGACAACTTTCTCCTCATAAATTTATGCAAAAATTATACTTTCAAAAACCATAATTTTGATTTTCTCACAACTAAACTCTAAACATAAAAATCCACAACCAAATGAAGTTCTCCCAGAATCTTTGATCAGGGTTGCATGCTGCGATTTGCAAAATTTACGCAAGGCAGAAGTGGAAATTCGCCGATAAAAATGCGTGTGAATTATAAAACTAATTAAATATTCATTGCGTACACAACAAACTTATAAATTACACCTCATGCATAAACCTCAAAGTGATACGAAGTGAAAAAGTAAAGCAAAATCAGAAGAAATTATGTAAATGTAGCTTAATACGAGTGGGCATTAAATTCCGCTCTGGTAAACCAAAAGTATCTTTCGAAACATAATGAATTCATTTCACTTCTTTTTTTCTTTTTCTTTTTTTTACTTACTTACATCGAAGAAGAAAAGAGTAATTTAAGAACGTTGAAATAAATTGATTTTGGGGAAATGCATATATGTTCAAAAATGCAAGACTTTTTTTCTTTTTGCATTTTATAAATTTCTCATTTTTTTTAAAAAAAATATTTTATTTTGTCTTTTTCATTAAAAAGAAAAGAACATCATTTTAAATTTTGGGAACTCCTGTCACGCAAAACCTGAATCACGGGTTAAATACACTTCAAAAAGGGTAAAAAATAAGGATGTAAAGAAAGTAAAGGAGAAAGAAATAAAAAATAAAATTTACGAACTGTGGATTTTATCGATTTGGAAGTTCCAACTTCGATTAACCACCAGAAGATGAAATTGGGCAACGGGGGTAGAGGAGGGAGGGGGTAGTATTTGCTAAAAGCTTTAAAATGAAAAGGGAAAAAAGTTATAAAAAATGGGAGGGATTTAGAAAATTACTTTTTTGCATGTTTTCATGAATCGACTGGATAATGAGATTTTTAATCGACCTTGAGGCTTGGCTTCTATAACTTTTTTTGTACACACACCCAGCATTACAACCAATACCTTCATCTGAAAGCATAAAAACTTTCACTTTGCTTCCATTTTTTTTCAGGCCTTATATTTTGTAAAATATTCAGATTCTGTCCCGTTCATTTAAACTTATTATTAATAATGATCTCAAATGTTTCGCTCAATAAATAAGGCTTTCTGAAAAAGAAATTACGCTCATATGTATCAGAATTTGCTATAACGCGGCTTTAATGAATTAGCAGTTGATATCAGATCTCAAGCTGGAGAGTGAATTTAATGATGATAAGACCAAATGTATTAAATTCATTTCAATCAAAGTTGCAGAAAAATCATATATTTGTGTAGCAGCTGCATTTATCTTTTCATCTGGATAATAGAGGGCGATGCCAGATTAGGTAAGCATCCCATAGTGCATTACGATTGTGGTGATTGCTATATAAGCCAATTAATATTCTTCAAGCTGAAGGGTCCCTTTTGCTTGATCAGTATGATACTCGGCTATTAACCATAAGATTGGGAGTTCGGGCCTAGCGCTATTCGCTAAATCACCCTACAAATGGTAACCCGGCGACCGATCTTGGATAAACGCAACCTTAGCACCTAGTTTGGTTCAACTGTCGTGGCGCCCTCTATCAGCGACTCAAAGCCCTAGACGCGATTTAAATACGACAGTTATTAACATCACCAACAACACTTCACATAAGTATCGTTCGCCAAACTCACTGGGGAGATACTCTGTGGTGATTTCTATATAAGCCAATTAATATCTTTCGAGCTGAAGGGTCCCTTTTGCTTGATCGGTATGATACTCGGCTACTAACCATAAGATTGGGAGTTCGGGCCTAGCGCTATTCGCTAAATCTCTTACACGATTATAAATACTGAGTTAAGATGCTGTTCTGTAAGAGCTAAATATATTATTGTTTTTAACACATTTTTTTATTTGTTTATAAATTTTTTACTAAAAGGGAAACGTAGTTAATTCGACAAATTTTGATACACGTTCGTTTTCCAATTTATAAAAATGAACTCCTCTGATGAACGTTATTTTTAAGTCACAACCGACAAGCAATAGCTCGTAAAAGAAATTTTTTAACAATAATATTTGGATAACACTGACGGAAAATCCCATTTTATCGATTCTTTTTTCTCTACACTCATACTTCCCATTTTGATCAACTTAATTTAATGAATATTTACTCTCGATATAAAATAGACCACTTTAAAAATTAGTAATATAAGTTGAGTTTATGCAACGTCATTCTGTTGGCTCCGCCTACTTACCTTAACACCCTCTAGTTATCAAATGTAAGAAATGATCAGTTTTAAGTAAAAACTCATAAAGTAGTATCACCCAAATGTGATCCAGTCTTCTTATAGTATGGAATAACTATGAATAAATATTTAATTGTTTTGTAAAATAATTCATTATTTGAATTATATTATTCATTATTTGTAAGATAATTCGTTATTTATTTAATTCAATACCTATTAATTATTGAATTATTGTATCCATAATATAGATTTAAATTAGCCCAACTGGTCAAGAAAATGATTTGCTTGAGATAAAATATCCATTTATAAAACAATATTACTTTGAAATAAAGGGTTTGTCTTCAAGAACTAGTAAATTCATCATAATTGTTTCAGTTCTTTATTATACCATTTTTGAAGAAAAAAAATCAGAAATTAAGAGAAAATTTGGGAGAAGAAAACTGGGAAATATTTTTTATTTAATAATAATATTTAATAGTATAAAATATTTCATTATCCTTTTTTTTCAAGCCTATTCACACTCACGTGACGCGCATCGAGGCAGCAACATCCATTTTGTACAGTTATTCACATAAATTTTCTAAGAAAACAGACTTATAATTTGATGGGATCTGCTAGTGAAAGGTACAAAAAAAGTTCGTTCACTCAAATTTCTCCAAAACGCTGATCTGATATTTTCGTTAAATCCGTAATTACTTTTCAACTGATTAGACTATTAAGTCAACGTCTTTTTTTTTTTTTTTTTGCTTTTAAAATATTTTAATTTTTTATGTGCATCCTCACGTTTTATTATGTCACATTGCGTTGGAAAGATAGTAAATCTAGTGGTGTTTTCCTTTCTCATATGATGATGATGGGCCAGCTTTCTGGCAGAGAGGTAACTCGTCTTCCTCGTGTTCTGTGAGTCCCGGTTCGGGCATGGTTGTTCTTCTGTGTTATATCTGTGAGATGTGTGAATGTGCCCCCCCCCCGTAAAAAGGAGCTGTCCAAACATGCGGGTGTGTGCTTCATCTTCATATGAGCTAGAAGTCAAACTTCTGCCCTCGGGTGCTTAGGGGTCTATATCCTCAGAAGCTACTGCACCCCTCTTTCCGTGGTAAAAAGCGGATACATCATCATCAAGGTAATCGAAATACAGATCTCCACGTTTTAAATCTGATTGGTCCCCTTCCCCTAAAAACACTTTTGAAATTGTGTCTGCTCATTCAATGTACGATATTTCGGACCAGAAATTTAACTTTTCATTAATTCTTTTTGCCTCTAAATGGTCATAGAAAAAAATTGTGAAACAAAATTAAATATTCGCATTTTTTTCTTCTTCATATAAATGAAACTAGTTTAAAATTGTATACACATCTGGAATATTTCAGCTACATTCAACTACATTAGAAGATTTGTACTGTTTGAGGTAGTATACAGTGCATATTATGAATTACTTCTTTTGATAAACCATACTATTTAATTTCGTATTTCAACAAAATGTTTACTTATCTCTTCCTAAACGTTTAGTTAAGTTATAATAAAGTCCCGTTGCAAACCAACACTGGGCTAGTTTTGAGGCGGAACTTGTAACTTTGAATCTTGGACAGATGATGAGAAGGACACCTGAGCGAACGGATACGAATCCATCGCCCTACCAACCAGGGTATCCAAGCCCACGGAAAACGTTATCAGACATCACAGATTTATTAAAATATGTGCTAGAAAGTTTTGGGAAGACCACTTTCACTTGTTTCATTTTTCCATTTTTGTTAAAATTATATGTTTTTAATTATTTATTAATTTATTATGACTAAAAAAACCCTAGTATCCAAGTGTTTCGTTATTATTTCAACATATAATTTATTAGAAATACTTTAATAAGTAAACATCCTGAAACAGATATGATCCTAATCCCTTATATTTGATAAACCTTTCGTATCGCATTGTGCTAGTTTATAATTCTAGAATTTACAAATTTTACTGCTTCATTTATTTGTTAATTATACTAATCACATTTCTTATTCGACCTCCCTAAGCCTAGCCTGAAATTCATCGCCGTGCAACAACAAGTGTCGCGATGTGAATATAAAAATGAAGGTCGCTGCTAATCATGATAATTTAATTTTTTTCTAAATTCAATACCTACTGCTCCCTAATCATACACCCAAAGGGTTAAGTATCGCCAAACTTTAAACCCATTTCGAATTCATATCGCGAAAGTAAATGCTAATTCAATTTCCAAACTACGTCCCGAGTTGATGAGGAGAGTAAGGTTCCTCTCCTCCAGCAAATGGATTCCCGGCACGTACGCCATCAATCGCCAAGAGAAAATTCATTATCCCTTTAAAAATAGATTAATTACTTCAATTTGGCGCCACCCGCTGCTTCATTACGCTTCATTTGGCGGCAGATTAAAAAGCGACACCCTCCCCCCTCCTTCGGAAAAACCTGCCTTCATTAAGGCTCTGATCCCTTCTAATTAAAGGGGTCACCAGGCATTAATTAAGAAGGTCTGAGATCAAAGTGTAGGGAAGAATGCAGAGTCAAGACAAAGGGGAGGTAGATGGTGATGTTCTTGGAAATCCTTAAGTTAAAAGAAAGTTTGAATTGGGATGGAAACTTCAGGTAGACGAGTAACTAGGCGTGCTGTAATAGATTAGCCAGCACGGTAAGATGCTAAATTGACTGAATTTTTAAAATGGGAAATAATTTCTGTATGAAATCTGAGTAAATTATTTTGGAACTTTTATGTAAATTAACTTAGATTGAAAGTAATCATATTTGTTGAAAATGGAGAAGGAAGAGAAAAGTAGGAGAAAACGAGTTTTATAGTATTCATTAGAGACGTGCGAATCATGGGACGTAAATTGAATGACAGTAGTGCGCAAGTGGTAACTAAGGTTAAGACCATATGATCAGCAGTCATGAAAGAACTTATTCTAGCAGATAGCTCGAATTTCCATCTCTATACGAAAGGATCTGGAAAGATAAGCTGAATGTTTCACTTCGACAATCTCTCATAATTCGAAAGTAATAAAAATTTGTGTTCAAGAGAGGTTGATGAGCTTGCTCAGATTGCAATTTTTAATACCGGAAAGAAGAGAATAAGGACTTTATTAATATGTAAAAGCAGAAATTTTGGAGAAACCTCACACGTTTTGTACAGAAAGAAAACGAAAAAAGCCCAGCCGAATTTGTAAAATAGTGTCACGTTCTTAATAAAGTGTCGACAAGTTATTTCAATGCCTAACATTTTTTCTTCGCCCCCCCCCCTTCTGATCATGATGTTGTTTAGGTTTGAGATATTTGAAGCCTCAAAATACGTAGACAATAAATTGGCCTTTCATCGCTTTAGTGGCTTCACTTTTTTTAATGGTTATTAGAAAATAATGCAGAAGATTGTCACATTTGGTAATTTATAGCCAGAAAAAAAAAACAGCTTAATAATCGAAATTTAATTTGTAATTCAAAAGTTAATGTCAATGACAGTTATTTTTTTTTTCTGAAAATGTTTTTATCATGTGAAAACATGATGTATTGGTTTGAGGTTTTTGAAGTCACAAAATGAACAGGCAGAAAATTGGAGACATCGCTTTGGGGGCATCAATTTTCCGCTTTTAGGATTATTAGAAAATGGTAAAGAGGTTTTTCACATTCTGTGACTTAGAACGAACAAAAAAATTACAAATTTTCAGGAATGTCCGCCATGTCTCGCTATACCGACGCATGCATATTTTGATAATCACATGATTTTTCAAATCCGTTTAAATTGGTTAATGACTTAAATTAATTAAGGCAAATAATACTTTAAAACTAATAATGTTCTGATATGATGGCATAAAATTTAAAATAGCAGATTTCAATTTTCTTTCTCTTTCCACATGTAAAAAGATTAATTATTAAAGTTTAAATCATTATTATAACAAGCAGTTTTAATTTTCGACTTTTTTAATTCTAATTCATCTGATTTCTCTCTCTCTTTCTGGTTTATTTAATTTTCTATTGATATAATATTTAAATATTATTTATGTTAGACAAATATGCTTTTCTATATTTTAAAGTCGACATTAAACATTATACTTTTTTAAAAAATTTTAGAATTGTTTTCATTTTTTGAATATAACCTTATTTTGTATCAACAGTAATCACTAACAAAAAACTAAGATGTTTAATTCACTCCTACTTTTGACTGCCATTCAATGAATCAGATTAAAAATATTTCTTAATTTCTGGTTTTGTAAAAAATTAAATAGTGTTATAATAATAATTATTATAAAAATATTAAAATTTTCAAGAATTAAACTTTTATTTTTAAAAATTGCATAGTTTATGACTTTTTAATGCACTCTATTTTAAAATTATTAAATATTAAATAAATTACTCTGTTAATTATTCTTTATATTTATTAAGAATAATTTATTATTATTATTTATAAAGATACTTTTTTCATTATAATTATTTTTAAATATCGAATAGTTTATTAATTTACTAAGCAATACATATTAAAATGATTAAACATTAA
>JAOUZG010036556.1:6195693-6207327 GCA_026289955.1 Argiope argentata | reverse complement strand
CATTTCAAAATGGTACCCACTAAAAAAATGCTCCAGTTAACACAATTCTTAAATATGATAATGGATTCTTTTATTTTGAGAATAATAGCAGTAATTCTAATTTTAACTAAATTCATATTATGTCAATTTGAATTTTTAGGGCAATTTTAAAAATAATTATATAAAAAATTGAAATTTTCAGTTACCTTTTCGAAAAAAACTAGCATGTGACATCTCTTTTGAAGTGCAAACACAATCAAATCAATGTCATACACAAAAATACTTGAAATTGAAAGACAGTCAAATGACTTGATACCCTTATTAATTTTCACTATTTGTAACTTACCTTAATATAATTAAGTAAGGCTAAACTAGTTTCACCGGAATCTTGTGTTTCCAAAAACAATAACTTCCTTTTCAAAATATTATCAATAATCCCCTACAATAAAATTACATATTATTATATTATAGAAATAAATGAAACACTTACAACAAATAAAAAACATGTAATTAAAATTCAATTCTTAAAATAAATTTGAAATACTCCAAATTTACTTTAAAATCATTAACAGGCATTGTCTGTTTCTTTTTTAGAATATTTAATTTACAAGGCCTGAGATACAAAATACAAATAATTGATTTTTCTTTTTAAATACATTAGACTACTTTATACTGCACCTTTAACCCTTTATCTACTGAATTATGTTACCATCAATTTTCCAACTTCATTTTTGCTTTAGTAGTTAAGTTTCTTTGCAGAATAATCCCAGAGAACCCAAGAGAAAAATCTTAGTTAATAGAAATATCTTAATTACTTTAATTATTAATTAAATATTTTTCATTCCTATTTTTTGCTTATATTAACTTCTTGCTATTTGGGTTACATTCTCCATATCTTTTAGAATACCATCGGCAAAAATAGTCATATTACGAAAATATAATCCAGATTTAAATGGTACTTATAACCACCATCAGTAGATAAAAGTTAATCGAATTTTAAGTGCATTATTGAAGACTTGCGGTTTTAACATATCAAATGCTTACCAGCAATTATATACATTATATCTAATATATAAAAATGAGTTTCTTTTTGGTTTGTATTTTATGCACTGTTGTACCTTTCATCTGATAGTGATAAAATTTTACAACAAATTGCTTTAAATCTAGAAAATTTATCACATGGCCAGTTTTGTTGGATACTCAGTCAAAAGTCAGACAGTTAAGAAATTTATTTTTTGCTGATGACAGAAGAACAAAAAATATTGTCTACCCTAAAATTAAAAATAAATAAATATTATTCAATTTTATGTCAACAAGAAAATGTTATTCCTTTTATCATCCCTAATTAAATTACATAGCTATTTTAAAACTCAAACAATATTTCCAAAACTATTTCTTCTATGGCAGCAATGTATCGATAACCAGCTAGTATATATATAATTTTCTGTTACTAATTTAAAATAATAATAAGCACCATTTTTACAGTACATATCAGTGATATGTGTGATGTTTTAAAGTATCTGCAAGAAACAATTTCTCCACATGTTATATGCATGCTAAAGATTTTCATAATCATTTCATCATTCAATTTTGGCATTTTAAAGCATTTTTTATAGAAAGAAAAGAACAGAATTTATATCAAATAATAATTTTGTTATCTATGAATAAAAAAAATCAGCAAGTTCTCTTTACAACAGATGCATAATTAGTATTTTGCATTTTTCAGTTCTAGCATTCAGGAGTGAAATAGCATTCTTCAACCCTTCATCATCACTAATTATATAGATTTTATATTATGAATTAACATGAGGAGAACACTTTCAAATAATTTATATAAAATAATCACTGAATTTTCTTTTTTAAAAAGTAAAATAATGATGGCAACTTTGCATTGTTAAATATGTTTTTGACATTATTTCGGTCAACCTATAGTTAGGAGTATAGGTAAGATCTATACTTAGGAAACCTTATTAAAGCAATGACAAAATTTAAAATAATTACAACATTATAAAATTTTTAAATTCATTTTTGTAATAAAATTCAAATAAAAATTCTCAGATTGAAAATTTTTGGAAGTATTTAACAAAATTTGAGTAAAAATCATTCAATAATTGGCAAAGAAAATGTATTACACTTACATTTTTTACACTCACGAAATAACTTTAAAAATTATTTAAAATGAAAATATTGAAGTAATTATGTATCCCTATTGTAAAAAAGAAAATTTACATAATTTACAATTGCAAAATATGACAAATTTAATTATGTTTTTATTTATTTAATTATTTAATTTTAACGCTATTCATAAAAAAAAGTAAATGGAGTATATTCATTAGCTCATATCTGAAACTAGTAATACTATATGTATATTATTTTTAAATCTTACCTGTTCATACCATGCTGCTACAACAGCCTCCATGTAAGTATAACTAGTGAAAAACCCAACTATTCCATCAGGAACAATGTTCGACATTTCAACCAAAAGATTTCCATAATTACGAATCACAGCTTAAAGGGGAAAAAGCAAAGACTCAATTAAATCAGACTAGTTTATTAAAATTTAAAATAATTTTGTAATTATAATTTAAAATCTAAGAAACAAGAAATATCTGAAAGAAATTGGTATAACTAAATAAATTATATCTAATATATGTATTTAAAATATAATTATATCTAAAAAATGTTTTAGTAGAATAAGCAATTAATATTTATATGTCATTTGAAAAATCATATAATGAAAAACATAACAGCATATATTAATAAATAAACAGAGCAATTATTACAACAGTGCCTTTTATTGAGAATTTCTGATCATAAATTAATACTTGATATAGAAATTCTTCAAAAATAATAGCATAAATATTAGAACTTAAAATATATTTACAGAAACATAGAAGAGTTAATATTATGTACGTATCTCGTGATTTATTTTTAAGCAATCCAGCTTTAATTGATAAAGAATTTCTTATAAGAGTGACAAAATGAAAATCACAATTTTTTTAAAAAAATTCAAAATATGGATTATTTTAATAATAACATTTGAATTGAAATAAAAAATTTCCATATTATTAAAATATAATCCTTGAAAAGTGTTTAATGAAAACAATAAATAAATAAACAGAATACTGTGTCTAGTATTAGCAATTTATGCTTAAATAAAAAATAATAATAAAAATTCAATACCTATGTCATCTCTAGTTTCAAACTTGGATGTCATGGTGACTTGATCATTTCCTTTACTAACAATCTACAAAAAAAAGTAATATATATCAAAATTGTCATACTAAATTTAGAAGTCAGATATAAAATTCTATAAAATATTTGAAACCTACCATTGGGCAAAGGCAAGGTCTGGCTAGTGTCATTGTAAAAGAAGCCATTATAACAGGTCGAAAATCTAAAATCTTTGGATACATATCTAAAGGTGACAAAGTCTGAAAAAACAATGATTTTTGAATATCAGATATAAAAAAAGAAAATATTTTCTCTTAAATGAAAAAAAAATCACTTTAACGCCTCACTGCAAAAGGTAACTTATGACTTAAATTCTAAGTGATTCCAAAAATTTAATTAGAAACACATTTAGGAATCATCAAAAATAATTTATAATTCATATATGATTCTTCTTTTTCATTATATGATAAATAAACTGTTTTTTTTTTCCTCCCATATTATTATTCCCCTTAATATGTATCTTAATTCTTGTAAAAGTTAAGTCAAAAACAGAATTTTATGATTGTTATAATAATTATAATTGATAATAAGAATTAAATTTTAGGAAATAACAAAAATTTAAATCTAAAATAGTAGATATTTATGTAGATAACATGTTTAGCTTTATAAAATTGCTTTGATACAACAGCTGAAACTTTTTTCCTTGAAAATTGTCAAAAAACAATAACTGTTATTATTATTACTAAATTATTGTAATTAGGAGCTGAGGAATACACGATTGATCCCAAGACTTCATTGCCCACCTCCCGGAAACTATAGAAGAAGTTGTTTAAGTTGTAAAACAATTCATCGAGAAGATAACAAAGCAAAGGCAGAACAGTCCAACATAGTGTGAAGCTCAAACCAATACTGAACTGAGATGTGTGCTAAGTTCTGTTGTCTATTATAGAAACAGCACAATGTTGTATGTGAAGTAGCCAGTTGTGGGGTAATGAGTTGATAGTTGGATACAGCGAATGAGAATTCAGAGAGAGAGTTAAGAGTTAAGATAGAGATATGTTCTGAACATTTCCTCTCTCTGTTGGATTCTGTCTAGCCACTTTGTGTGCTGTAGTCGATTTCTATTTGAGGTCTCCTATCTGTTGTAGTGTGCTGCTGTGTGTCCATCTCAGCTGTGTATATTTGTTGCTAATGTCTTTGTATCAAACAACAGTTGTTGTTTACTAGTGAGACCTGTAAATTGTCTTCACACCCTACATCCACTACAAGAAAACTCAACGATTTTATGGACTTGGGATTAGTAGTGGAATCAGTAATTATTAATATAATTTTTAAATGAGAAATGTATTTTTTTCAGAGATAAAAATTTGTTTCCAACAATCCATAAAAAATAAAACCTCTAATTTTAACCTGAGATACATAAAAGTTGGGGGCATGCATTAAAAATCTACAAAAAAGCAATTAATGATTTAAATTCTAATAATAACAATAATATTTTTTAATAAACCCACATATAGATATACTGATAAAATTAACTGAGTTAAAAGTTTTGAAAAGGCATTTAAATAGGTAAGTTATAAAATAGAAATTTGAAACTTATTTGTTTTCAAACTGATAAATCTGTACCAGCATATTAATTTTCAATAGAAAAAGTAAATAAATGCATGAAGCTAAGAGAGAGGGATTATTTTACTTTCAAGCAAAAAAGAAAATTAGATTTATTTCAACATTTGAAAGGCAAAAGAAGTTCTTCAGAAGCATTTATGCAAAATTATAAAAACTAGTGGGACTAAGTTAAGATTACTGAAGGCAATATACTTACACCTGATGTTATAATGACAGTTTGAAATCGTTGAAATACAGGTTTAATGGCAACAGAAGCATCCATGCAACTGAAATGAAGAATAGGATTTGGTATGGATGGAGTTCTGTCATCAAATGGTTCAATGATTAGGGTGAAACCTGCAAAGAAATATCAAATAACGATATTGATCAATACATCAATTATGGGGAAAAATTAATCTTTCATTATTTCAGTTTTAAACAATTGGCATCAAATGCAGTAAACTCTTATAGAAGATTCTCCTGAATATAATAAGAAATTATGTTTAAAAGATGTAAAATAGCATTGCATTATAATTTTATAAAAGATATTATTAACACTTGATAAGAATTTACTTTAGATGGTTCATAAAACAATTCCTTCCCTAAATGCCAATAATATTTAAGAAAAAGCTCTCTATACCTCAATATTTAGTATTAAGACCTATTGCAGCGATGGAACACTGCGCAGTGATGTGTGTTTTTGCATAAAACATGTAAAAAACTACACAAAAGTATAGAATTTAAAAATCAATATAAATGTAAATTCATTAATAAATTCGCTTTTTTTTTAAGTTTACAGCAAACTGCAAGTTTTTTTTCTAATTTTACTTACTTATGGATTTCTTTAAAATTGTAAAAATGTTTTTAAGCATATATTATAAACACACACACACACATATATAAGGAAGGGGGAAGAGGTTAGAATTTCATTCTATATCAACACTGCCAAATATTTACTGATTTTTATAAGATTCAAGTTGATAATATGTTGAATATTGTATCTCTTGAACATTGTTACAGAAGTATATTTATAATGCAATTTAATCTAATTTTCAACATTAATTTCTAAAGTATTGCTTATAATGCAAGACTTTTCAGTTTCATAATAAATGCAGCCTTTTATAAGAGTGTGAGAAAGATATATTTTCCATAAATATATTAATTATGTATATGCATGCATAAAATATTATGTTTGTTCCATCAACATATTATACAATGCCAAGATATCCATATTTCACATATAGTATATTCTTATATACATTGTTTCCACTCAATTTCATTAATTTTACTCATTTATATAAAATACAAATTCAACAATTAAAATATTATTTAAAAACTGAATAATTAAATGTAAAAACTAACATAATTAACAATTAATTAAATTCTTTAATTTAAGATGTTAAAAAATTAGCACATATAACTCCCATTAATAAAAGCAAAAATCATAAAACACCCAAAAATAATTTTTGATTAAGAGAAGAGAAGTGCATGTTTTTAATTTTAAAAAAATTTGTCTATAATATGCAAGAAATATATTTCATATTCACTGAGCACTTTCATATTAATTCATATTTCGTTACTAAAATTATATTTCACTAAGCTTCATTGAATGCTACCCAAAAATTGGAAAGTAAAATCTTTTAAAGAATTGTTACAGCATGAAAAGCTTTAAATGTCTCTAAAAATAAAACAAAAGAGAATAACTCCTATATTAACTAATTAACAGCTTTATTAATTATATGAAATATAGTCAATAATACTCTGTGCTTTCATTATCTATATAAGCAAGTAATAAGATAGCAATTATCTTTAATATATGTTAAAAATATGTTAATAATACAGAGAAAAACTTTTTGAAAATACCTTTCATGTAAGTACTAACAAGAGTTGCAAAATTGCATAATGCCATTAATGATGACATTTCATTTAGTTCTGTTATTTCTAAAGTCCGCACTAATGACCGAAGTCTTTCTGAACAGAACCTGCAAATGAAGAGAAAATCATTAATCATAATATAGAAGAAAAAAATTAAATGTCAATTGATATACTTACACACACACAATATTCAAAAATTTAAAAATAAATATAAGCAAGCAAACAATTGCTAAGAATATATATATAATTTTAAAAGCAGATAAAAGTTTAATTCAGATCAATAATTTATTTTCAAGCTATGCAAAGACTGTTTTGTAATGGGTTTTGCAATTTTGAATTGCTATCAGATGTCGACATTAGAGCCAGAAATGCTCTCCAAGTTTCTATGCCACGCTAATGTACAGATGTTTAAATCTAAATACCTTAGTTGCTAAGAAGTAATTGAAGTTATGAAATATAGCTAATGATATTCTGAGCTTTCATTAATTATATAAACTAATAACAAAACAATTATTTTTAACATACATTTAAAATATGTTAATAATCCAAAGAAAAACTTTTAGAAAGTTTTACATAAGGATATATGGAATGAATTTTGATAAAATCAGTTGGAAGAGAGGTAGACAGACATTTTGAATGCTGCTATTTTTTCCAAGTATATAGCAACAAATTGGTTTTTTTTTGTTGTTTTGTTTTGTTTTCTAAACAATCAACATACCTAAGTGCATCATTAAAAAAGTTGACCTTTTGTAGATTTAATAGCAAGCAAGCAGGTCTTCCATAGAACAGCTTGAAATCTGTAAAGAGCTAATTCCAAAATCAAGACTGCATGAGACCACTAGTCTCAGAAAATGAACAATATACATTTTTCATATATGCATTTTAAATTATTAATATCTATTTTCAAATTAAAATCGTTCAAAAAATTCATAATAAAAATTTTGAAAATAATACAAAGCATACATTCATAATACAAAACATACAATAAACCCAAATTACAAAATAAATTAATCTCCTTTAAATGTATTTTTCTTTTTTATTTCAGGATAATAAATTCTAAAAGAATAAAAAATTTCAAATAAATGCATAACTTACCTCAGCGGCTTCCTTTCAATGCAAACTTTTGAAAGAATATCCTTCAGAAATGCGGCCGGACTTTCTTGGACAACATGTTGTACTCTAAGTCTCATTTTCACATATTCAAGAAATCGTTTTAAAAATGCAATGAAGTGCTCAGCACTTCTTATGTTACCGGGGACAGCCTCTGCAATTATTTTAATAAAATCAGCAACACAGTTTTATTTAATATAAAGGTGTGTTTCTAAAATCATGGGACAAATTTCAAACATAAGAAAATAGAATTGAGCTGTAATATCCTACCATTCAAAGAAATACAATGAAATTAAGGTGTTTTAAAATGTGTGGTCAAGAATGATATAAGAAAAAATAGTAATAGGGAAAAATTATCAAAAGGCATCCCATTTGCTTTCTTTTTACAGAACATAATATTCAGAAAAAAAAATATAAATGTCACTGAAACAGCCCAGACAAAACAAAAATAGAAATATCACAGTATGAGAATAAAAATGGAGTATGAGTATGGAAATATTCCATAAGGAGAAAAGCAAAACATTTTATTACGATTTACAAATTTTCCAATTATATTCAAAGCATTGTTTTATATGAAAGTAAGTCTTATACATCATCAAGGATTTATCTTTTTTTAATAATGACCTTCTAATTCCTTAACAAAAGATCCCTGTGACAGCCACTCTTTGCATTTGTGATCTCACATTCTCAGTCTATTATAAAATTTATTTGCTTCAGTATTTCTAAGTTACTCTGATAAAGCCTGGCCTTAGATTTTAGGACAACAATGTGTCATACCACCATGCTAAATACTATAACACTAAAAATACTGTTGAAGTGCTTGATATTTATTTAGACATTAAACCAAAAGATTTTCCAAAAAAGTGTAAAAATATTTGTTTTCAAATAAAAGTTATAACTCTAAATATATCCTTTTGAATAAAATAAATTCTAAAACATAAACATTCATAGATAAAAAAATTTGGAATCTAAAGCAATGGGGGAAAAAGTATCTACTCTCTGAGCAACACAGAAAAAAATTCACATTACACTTGTTTTAAATAATTTTTTAGACAGTCACATTTCTCAGAGAAATAAAATTTAATTTCTGATATGATCTTTCAATTTAAAAAATATTTCAAAAAATTTATTTATTACATAGTAAATTCCGTGTAACTTTAATAGATATCAGTTTCTAAAACTGAATCTGGATGAAGAAGGATAACAATAAAAGCCTTAAAAAACTGTTTTTTATTTAAAATACAAGAAATTCTGTAAAACTAAAAATATAATGGTTCTTATTAAAAACAATCTTCAAGTATATATTCATTTAAAAAACATATAAATATTATAAAACATGATTTAAATCATTCTAATCTCTCATTTCTTTTAGAATATACGTCACAATATTTTAATACTTCTTCGTAAATTATGCAATAGAAAATTCCTTTTAAAAATCATATAGTCTTTTTTTTAATAATTACATTTTTTAATCTGAATTAAGTAGCTTACAATATATTAATAGAAATAGTATTATTGTTAAAATGTTTTTTCAAAAAATCTAATGTTTGATGCAGTTTAATTTTTAAAAAAAGAATCTTAAGCACTACTAATGTAATAATGAAAAGAAGAGAGGATAGCTCAAATGTAAAGCAATTTTTTGAAAGGCTATAAAAATAATTGTCATTAAAATAAGAAAACAAATAAAATCTAACCAAATATGTAGATTAACATAAATTTTAAAAACAAATGAAAAAAACTTTTAAAAATTTTTGCATGGTAATTTGTTTGATTCAAACAATGTGAAAAATTGTAGAATGGATGCAAATTCAATGATAATAAAGAAAATATAAAAATAATCAAATACAATTTTCAAATCCTAATTTAAGTGAGATTGACAAGAACTCACCTTTGAGAATTTCATCAGGAAGAACTGAAAATAAATGGAAGAAAAAATATGAGCTTTTCATTAAAAAATCAATAAATATCAGTAAAAAGAAAAAAATTATTATTATTAGCAAATATTTTTCAATAAATAAGAATTCATTTCATTATAAAAAATACTCTACAGAAGTACAGAAAAATACAGTCTAATACTTTCTCTTCATACACAAAATAATAAAGAACTTACCTGGATTAGAAAGAATAATGTCTGTATCTCGAGCAATACCAGCCTCCCTCAGACCATCAACCATTCGCTGATATTCTTCTTGCAACTTTCTTGTATCTGTGTCCTTTATTCTAAGAAAAAAAAATTTACCATTACATACTTATATTCTTAGTTTTGAAAATTCACTTACAGATACAAACTTTATATGCTACTTACTTATTAACAGTCTTCTCTAAAATATTAATGCCATTGTGACTTCTTTCAATTGTTCTTTTATTGATATCAACACTCATCGATTCAATACAAACACTGTCTGAAAAAAAATCATTCAATAAAGACATGAATTCTGTTTCTAAAAAGTTAAGTTAAAATATGCATAAAACAAGAAATATGATGTAAAATCAATGAAAAAATATATTAATTTTAATATATATATATATATATATTAAAATTAAGATTACAGGCAAAATCAAAATACAGAAGTGTTTCATGATGGGCAAAATTACAGGATAGGTCAAAATTCAAAGAATAATTTCATAACAGGACAATTTGGTAAATATTAATCCTAAAACATTAAATATCTTGATATGAGAGGAATTTTTATCTTCTATTTCCAGGGATAAACCATTCATATTTTCCGTTGTTCTTCTTCTTTTTATTAGCAAATCCATATTCTTAAATTACCAAGTGAAAAAGCATAATGCTATCTATGGTTCCAACATAACAAAAATTCAGTTGTCATTTAGACAAATAGCTCTCTCTCATGCAAATATCATGCACAACATAATAAAAAAGAGAATAAATTTCAAATTACAATATCAAACACAAACACGTAATCAAATCACATCTCAACCTTTCGTAGCAGTGAACTGGCTGACAATTTTTCAACATGTGTTTTCTTTTAAGATAAATCAGATGCAATAACTTTTAAGTTATTCCTCTTCATTTTGTTTTAACTGGAAATAATAAAGAAATTGTGCAATCAATTTGGTTTATTAAGCTTCAATATGCACAGAATGCAGCCATTTTCCATGATGAAATTCATTTCACTTCTAGGCAATGTACTTGATTGTACCTCTAGAGAAAATTGGACTGTCCTGTAATGTGATTTGTATAATGGCAGGAAAATATATTAAGTTTCTTCTAATTTTTCTTATGTTAAAATGGAGTTTTTAGAGTTATTGTTTACTTTTGCAACTGTAGATTTTTTTTCTGAAATCTGATCATTATTTTGTAATTAATCTTTATTCGGACATTTAACTCTGAACAAAATAACTGTCCTTTTTTTTTGTTAAGCTTATAAAAAGCAAAGGAACTTAAATTCACAATTAAAAATTAATGATTAAATACATAAATGCAAAGTAAACTTAATATAGTCAATTTATTAAGTCTTTTATCTGATATATTTAATATATTTTAAAAACTCACCAATATTGTGAGCTTCATCAAATACAACAACAGATGATTTGCTTATCTCTTTAGAAACGAGATCAGCAATTTTTGGATCCAGTAAGTAATGATAACTGTAAACTACAATTGTAGCATGTGTTATCTATAAAGAAAGTAAATACAAGAATAACAAAACTTTAATGTTCATAAAAATAATAGATATAATTATCAGCTGAAATTTTAATATTAAAATGGGCCAGAAATTTAAACTATTTAAGAATATAAGAATCTCATGCAACTCAACAAAACAAGAAATATAATTTTTTTCCCTCCTTCATAGCAACTGAAATACATATTAGACATGCAAGAACAGCATTAATTATATATATATATATATATATATATATATATAT
>JAOUZG010036556.1:6159594-6181144 GCA_026289955.1 Argiope argentata | reverse complement strand
ATATATATGTGTGTGTGTGTGTGTATATATATATATATATATATATATATATATATATATGAAGTTATTTAAAACAAACAGGCTGTACTCAATGCTGCCATTTCCTATTTTCACTTCAGATTCTTTTTCAGCCAAGATCTTCTAAGAATTTACTATGGTCATCCATTTACTGATTCTTAAATTTACTATCTATCAACTTATATTTCTTTTTCTTTTATCAAAAGTTTTGTTTTGCAGCTGAAGGAAAGCTGTTCATTCTACAGTTTTCTGGATTTTCAAAGCATCTGTGAAGCTGAATTTAGATTTGATATGTCAAACATTTTAAATTACTTTAGGAGTTTAGCCAATATTAAAGAATAATATGCTTCACAAATTTATCTATATGTCAAATTGAATTTTTATTTTTACGTATAGTCATTGATTATAGAAAAATAATGTTATAGTCAACATTTAAAGGTAACCAATGAATAGAATACAGCAAATAATAATAATATTTATATTATTTATTATATATATATATATATTGTATGAAGTGTACAATGATTTTTTGGGACCGATAATGTTGTAACTTTGCAAACTATTATTTTAAACAAAATTAATAGTTACAGAATGCATTTCTATATTTATCTATATATAAATTTTAAATACTATTTAACTATATTTTTATTACACTATTTCCTAATCAGACTAATGAAATAGTCTATAAGATTCCAAGCAAAAATTAAAGTACAAAAACAAAGAAAACAAAAGAGTTGTATGATCAGACTATATATTGTCTTTTATAGATAATTGTATTTAATTTTTAAAGAAAAAAAAATAGCAAAAGGAAGAAAATTTAATACAAAATTTTAAGTATATAAATATATATGAACATGAAACTTAAAAATTTATTAATCAGAATTATCTCTGTGAGTTATGACTGTAAAAAAAAATTAAAAATTAACATTTTTACAGGCACATATTAACTATTAACTATAAATAAGTAATTTTATTTGTCTGAATTAAGCAATAAAATTCCTTATATAGTAGAAATAATTTATAAACATAAAATGTCACCCATACATAACTTTCTTATCATATATTAAATCTGTAGAAGTTGGAAATAGAATATGTTATTGAAAAATCTGCAAAATTAATTTTTTTAAACATTCCAACAAGAAAATAATTTTAAGGATTTATTTTAACATTAACAAATATTATCTTGAAATATAGACATTTATTTCAATTTTGTCAGCTTATATTGCAAATTATAATTATAAAAGAGCAGATTTATGTGAAAACTTGTAATAAAATTTTTAAAAGAAACAAATTCTTTAAATTGTCAATAGAAATCTTTCTTTTATACTTTCGTGCACATTAACTTTTACTAATTTACATTGAGATAATAAAAAGAAAACTAATCTAATCCTAAAAATATCTTATTAATTGTGTTAATTTATAACATCTATTTTGCATAATAGTAAATCTTACTTCATCGTGAGACAGATGTTTCGATTTAAAGTTATCAAATGAAATACTGTAAGCTTCTTGTGTATAAATAAAAAGATCTTAAAAAATGGAATAAATGAATATATATTTATTAAGCTAAAGTCTTAAGTAATCATGAGTTCGGCTGCAAAAAAATACTTAAAAAACAAATTCGAAACAAGCTTGAATCCATAAAACGCGCTTGTTACGCCGGACCAAAACAATAAATATTGAATTCAACAGTTATAGTTAAAGAAAAACTTTATATATATTGAATACTGTTTTGGTTGTTTTCTGCATTAACCGCATAGTGGTTGCAGAATCTAAGGTATTTTTACTAGAAAAAAAATACGAATTTCTGAAAAAAATGCTAAGAAACTGCCCTCTATATATTTATTTCTAAGAATATAAGTTGAAGCTTCGCAAAGCATGATTATTGATTTTCTTTTATAAAGAAAAGAGAGAAAAATAAAAGATTTTGGTACGAAATTACCATAAGTTTAATCTGGTTCATTTCAGATTTTCATTAAGTAAACTGTAATCTTATTTAAAATTAAACGACAATTCGAATTCCAACTTTTTGTTTGATGGAGGTTCAAGTGACCTTTCAAAGATTCAAAAACGAAAGAGATCTATGTCTTCAATAACTCATCCCATGTCAGCGCACGGTTAACATTTTAACAAAGAACGCCAACGAAGCGGTAAGCGATTTGAAGATTCGTTGTTAAGCTTTTTAGTCACTGTTAAATACTCTTTCAATAATCTATTAATGAAAAATGCTACTAATTAATCAAAGAAAAATTTGCGATTAAATGAAATGTAGGAGACTTTGAAAAATAAAAGAAATTTTCAACCCCTTTGAGTGAAAGAAAACAAATCATTAATCTAATTAATTTTACGTCGGTCTTATCAAGATCCGCACAATTATCCATTATTAATTAAATACTAGATCTGTATCTGTATTACGCAGATGCATACTTATTTATGTCTCTGTAGCTATTGGTAATTAATAAATGTAAAAAAGTTTTCGAACCTTTTGCTGCCTATCTGCGTGTTGTAGTATTACGGCGGTAGCGGATCGTGCTCGTCCAGAGCTCCCAATCTTACGGTTAATAGCCAAGTAACATGCCGATCGAGCAAAAGGGACACTTCAGTTCGAAAGATGTTATCTGGCTTATATAACTTTCACCACAGTATAATGAGCTTGCCAATTTTATCATATATTCAAGTTCGAATTTATAATTTGGACATTTACACATTTTTAAATGTTGTGAATGGTTTTATAAAATGTAAATATATAATACTTGTTCTTACGACGGTTTTTATGACGTTTCTTTAAATTTACGAGGATACGTTTCATTCATAGGGGGTGTTTGTTACTTGTGCTATTTGTTAAAACTCTTATGTATAACATAATATTCTCTGAAAAAATATTCTTAAGTATCAAAGCTATGTTTTTCAATAAACTTACATAGCTTTGTCCATTGAGTATATGAGTCATTCTAACAGAATTTAATCCCATCTCATCATAGTCCTGCTGAAAACTTTTGATATAATTTATATCTTAACTTTCGAATAATTGCCACTTTACTTTCTTATTTCTACATAAAGATACGTAGATATTACATACAAGCTTTCTTTCTAAGACTACAACAACTTTAAAATATTAAACGATTAATTAGGAATTCCATTAAGCAAAGGAAACAGTTTGAAATTTCATTCGAAAATGAAATCTGATGATAAAAAGTATTCTAAAGAATATAGGAAAAATTGTGCGACAGTTAAATCTATGTACTTCAAAAGATAACTTTTTAAATTCTAAGATGGTGTAAAAAAATTTGGAAGTTATTGGGGAAAGTATATCTGAAGAATTTAGCTTACTTTTACTTATTTAAAATGTCAGCCATAGTTTACTTTTTAATTATTTAAAATTACTTACTTTTAGCTTATAAAACTTAGCTTACTTTTTAATTATTTAAAATGTCAGCCGTAATTTTCAGAAAATGTACCACTCTCCAAAGTACATGTATGCATAATGAAATGAAAACTCCAATAATGCAGAGCATTAATAAACATAAAGATATACTTAATACAGAAACACAGGAATTCTCTTTAATAGTTATTAGAAATTAAGATAGAGATAATACCAATACTTAAAATAAATTTAATTTTATAATTTTTTTTCTGAAAACGGAGTAGAAAATTATATAATCGAGTAAAATTGGAATTAAAAATTTCAATGTTTCAGATAACGCATTTTTGGAATTATATAAGCTTCTGAACAACGTCAAAAATATCCTCAGAAACGTTTTAAATTAGACGGATGAGATTTCATACGTGGTCTTTGCACAAAATTTGTAGATTTCTTTCAATTCTAAATAAAATCCATTAGTTTTTTTTTTTTCATTACCTAAGATCAGATATTAAAAAAAAGAAAAGAAATAGTATATCGCACGCAGATTTAGTATCTAAGATTTGTTTTAAATTTTGGGAATCGAATCCGTCGAAGGGTTGACCTTCTGTTAGATCGCTTGTGTGGTCCCAAAACTGAAATTAAGGAAATTTGCTACTTAATTTTTAGTATAGAATAATTTTTAAAGCGTTTTTATTCACTAGCTTTCATGTTCGTTTCTTTGTCTGTTAGGCACGAAGTTTGTAATTGATTGTAATAATTATTCTTTTTCTTGTCTGTTCGAAACAATTTTTAAAATCGGAAAGCTAGTTTAAAGTCGATTGCCAAATTTCAGCTATGCATGACTGAAAAGCAGAAAAATATTTTTTTAAGTGAAAGAAAAATGCATTTAAAAAAACTAAAAATTATAAAATAATTTTTTCCAGACTCATACAGTTTGTAATAGAGATTTTTTTAATTCGCAGTCATAAATTTTCGGGACAATTCTTATGGAACGAGAAATATATTTATAATTATAAATCAGCATGGATATCTTTAAAAAATATCTTATCCTTTTAAATTTGTTTTAAAAATGTGAAATATTAAAAAAGCTGTTTTATTCACACCAGCGGGTGACCGAGCTCGGCTCGGAGAAAACAGGTATCGAAGCTAACTCGAATATTTAAATTTTCAATTGTGATTTATCAAAACAATACATACCATAAGAAAATTTGTGAAATCATTGGTGAAAAGATAATCGGTCAAAGTGCACCATTGTAAACTATTCTAAACAAAGTTAGAGTTTGGAAAGGGAACTATTCTATACAAAGGTAAAGTTTGAAAAGTCATAGGAAATAAAATGTAATTGATAACAAAAAATTATATAATTAAAGAAATGGTACAAAGTGAGCAATGTAAAGATTGAAGTGTGCTGAAGTTCAATATTTTTGACAAATTTATTTAGAAAAACCAAACATATATAAATACATAATTTACGAAACATATATACATACATCCTTATTTTTTTCTGATGAATGTTGAAATGTCGGAAATGTGGGGCGATTTTCGACTTGGCAACCATTCCTCGTATTATAGTATAAGATAAAATTAAAACTTAAGCTCCAAGCATGCGTTACGAGTAAAAGGGAAAAAACTATCTTATTAATATGTTGCCATCAGATTGACAAAAACTCAAATTTAAAAAAATAAATTATTATTGCGCATTAACCCTCTGGATGCCACTCGGGCGGTTTGGGGCGGTTTGGAAATTTACCCTTAATCTCCACTTCGGCCGGTTTGGGGCGATGGCTTGCGTTTTAGGGGAGGTGGGTTTTAAAATCAGCTACTGTGTTAAGCGCTGCAGGAGGTTCGTGTTACTTCTGACGATCGCGGCTTTTTCACAGAAGGTTCCCCTGTGCCTTAAGGCGGTAGGGTTGGGAAGGGATTCACAAAATAGGTTGTTTGCTGTTTTATTGTTGTGTTTGAGAGGGGTTGTGTTGGGTTTTAAGTTCTTATTTCCCCATGTTATCTCAAAATTGGAAAGATTTTATGGCTATTTGTAACGAAGTTTTCCATGGAAGTTCTCTGTTAACGATAAAGGATAATAAGGATTCCGAAAAGTATTCTTTATGGATAAACATCAGAAAGCTTGTTTTAAATATTAATACTATTGTAAAGATATAAAGACAAACTATTGCATTAACTTTGTGGCCTATTTACATAGTAGTTTTCTCACAAAGCGCGTAGCGGCTCTTGTTACTGTGGAGGGTAATCGTTTTATTTTTCTAGCTTCTTAATCTATCATCAAAATGCCGTCAGAAGTTTAGATGACAAGTACAAATGACGTCTTTCAAATAGCATTAAAAGACCCCCCCCCCAAAAAAAATGGAGTTGTTGGTTTTCCCCTCCTTAGAGTGATATAAGTTATGTAAATGGGAAGTGCCTTGCACGAATGCCATTCTGCACATTTTTCTTCAGTTGTCAATTTCTACTCCTTATTTTACATATTGTGAGACGTTTTTCATTATCAGAGTATTTTTTTATTTATTTAATAGCTTATAATTTCTTCATTATGAGCGAAAGTAAACTTGAATTCAGTGATAAATTAAACCAACTTTACCTGTTACTGATGAAGTAACAGTTATTTGTTAAGCGAAGATGAAAGTAAACCAAAAAAATGTTTTAGCTGTTTTGATAGTTAACATTCTCTCGAATTTCATTTATTTTTCTGACTTCATTGTAAAATGAAGTTTTAAAATCATCCCATCTTTTTCCTGAATTATTTTGATGCACCAAAAAAATTAAGCAGTATTATTACTATTGACATATGTCTATACACATTATCTACTATTGAGAAACTGTTGTTTTAATAACATTTCAACAGTTTAATAAGATAAAAAATAAGGATTTTTTTGTAGATATTTGTTCTAACTTTTATTTCGATGATTGAAAAGTGATTGCTAAAAAATTACGCGTGGTTCACTCATACGTAAATTTATTGAAACTTAATATGGAACTTTCGTTTAAAAATTCATTTTATTTCATTGTAACTAGATCTTATCTTAACAATACTATAAAAAACTTAAATAACATATTAAGGTAAGAAATTAAGCTTGAAAAATTTTAGCATGACGACTTATACCAAAAAAGTAATAATTATGAGGAACTAAAGTAAAATTCTCAGGCTGGAAACTGAAGGAATGTGTTTGCGATATATATTTCACTGAATAATGTTTTCCCGGATTTTATTGAAATTTTTTTTATGTCAGTATTAAATAAAGTTTTAAAAACATGTTATCTCATTTATCGAATTACTTTGATAGATGAGATAATATAGCTTTTAGCGCAATGTTGTCTCTTGATTAACTAAATTTTTTTAAAGATTAATAAAAATTAGTTGTAAAATAAATAAAAAAACCTTTTGGAATGTAAATTTATCTTACACTCTTTTTCGATGATTTAAGTAAAAAAAGAATGTATGAATTTTTGGAAACAAAATATGAAAACTTCTTTAAAAATGTAATTAAAGGTGAAAAAAATCTTTATATTACGATCGAAAATTTTAAAATGATATTTATATTCAAAAATTCAATGAAGATAGTAGTTTATATTATAAAAGCCTTTTATTGCCTTCAGTATTAAGAAAAGGGAACACTGAAGGCAATAAATAACAGAATTCTTAGCCGAGTGTTAAAAGAAAGTTTTATTTTCGAAATTTCTTTCAAAAGCCGCTGTTTTCCCAATTTTTTTTTAATTCAAAGAATGTTTTTATTTCAATATTATATAAAGATTTAAAACATTATCTAATCTATTACCGAATTGCATCGACATCTATACCATATAAAAGTATCCTAAATGCATTCATATATTCAATATGCATGTCATATATTATTGTAGTATAGAAAAAAATTGCTTTCTAATATATATTACATTCTACGTATTATTAAATTTTGCCAAAAAAATGAATTAAAATTTTAAAAGTATATCGGGGAAAATTAAACAAAATAAAATAAAATAAAGAAGTTTTTTTAAAATTTATATTAATGTCAGATTTTATTTCAATGGTTTGAAATCTAATATAAATTTTAAAAAAATTATTTTCTAAATGATATTATAAAATAAATATCAGATTTGGTGATGAAAAATATACCCCAAAAAGTCGATGAACGAAACGCTTCACACTAAAAAGTGTCAATACACTAAAACACTTCAACCGGTAGAAAATGCAACTCATTGTCGGAAAACCGCAAAGCAATTGCTCATTGTCGAACGGTGACAGATTTATTGCTCCAGACCCCAAGAAGTAACTGCCCCTCCGCTTGGAAGAGTCCATGTGGTACAAGACACACCGAGAAAGTCTGGATGTTAAAGGGAGTGCCTCTTGAAAGGAGCTTGGATGTTAAAGAGTTAAACATATAAAAAGGCAATTTTCATCACGTGTCTGCATGAAATGAAAAAATATATATATGAATATTGATATAGATGGCATATTGGCTATAGATGGCAGCACGTTACCGCTTGAAAATTTAAGTAGCCATTATGGCGAACTAATAAAGTTTGAAAATATCCTATCTGTAACTCCGAACTGCTCAACCATAGCGCTTCAAAACCGGCGCCAATCGATTCCTCGTGGCCAAAAACTCCAGACCCCCAAGTTTACCGGAGTTTATTAATTCTGGGGTGATTTTCGACTTGACAACCATTCCTCGTATTATAATATAATATTATTATAGTTACATTAAATTCCATTAGATTAAATCTACTAAATCAGAAAGTATTTAATTTACCAAAAGCATTAAAAAGGTTGTGTAACATTTTATTATACATATATACATAATGAAGCTATTTCCTTTAAAATGTCTAAATATATATACAGTTAGGATAATACGAGTATAATAGAGTATTTGTTATTGGCGCAAATCCTATTATTATTAAAATTAACTTAATAGCACAGAAGAAATTTTTAATTTCTATTATTCTTTCAGCTTCCTTCATATGTATTGGAATTATTTCTTATACTTCTGGTATTTAAATCTTCATTTTTGTTGCTGGATTCACTAGAGATGCTATCTGCATCCAAATGCTCTATTTCGTTTGGACATTGGACATTTAAATGTGATGGTTTATCATAATCTCTAGAATAATGTCTTTCATTGCTTTTTATGGATCCAATGTTAATTATCCTCCTCAGACTGCTTCTACTCTCTTCCAGTTTGTTTGCCAAGCTAAGAATATTTTCTTCTTGGGATCGATCGTCTAACTTTTCATGAAACATATTCATCAAATCTTTGATTCGATCCAGTCTCGAATCTTCACCTTCTTCCGCAATAGCTAAAGCCCCCGCATAAAGATTCTCTGCCTCTTTCATATTTTTCTTTCTCAATGAGATTTCAGCCAAAAGCATTGTAGTGTCGCACTGAAGTCTGTCATCACGACAAGATGTGGCAATACTGAACGAATTCCTTCCATTTCTGATAGCATTATTCAGATTCTCCAAACAGAGTTCGCAGTCGGCAATCTTATACAAAACAATTGCTTCTTCATGTTTTGCCTCAACAAACTCCAAGCATTGCCTGAAAAATGTCAATGCTTGTTCATAATCACCAGACCTCAAAAAATCTTCTCCTATATCATAAAAGCTTCTTTTTTTCAAATCAGTTGTATTGCAGTCTTCGGCAATTTTTAATTGCAGCTTATGGTATTTCAAGGCAGATAAAGTATCTTCACTAAGCATGTAAGCAAGACCTAAGAGATGTAGAGCATCTGCTTTTATTTTTAAACTGTCTGTGGTAAAGTAATCGAATGATTTATGTATTATATCGATTATCCCATGGCAAATATCTTTACATGTTTCGTTATCATCTTCTGAAAGACATTTTTCTGCCAAACCACATTTATTTGATAAAAATTCCAGTAGTTTTTGAAAATCTATCTTTTCATCATCAGTAGTCACTGGTGTTTTCTTTAAACAAGGATCATGCGTTCGCCAAAACTCTTTCCTGTCTTTCAAATATTCAAACAAATCTTGACACATTGGCGTTATTGAACTGAAATCTTTGTCACTCAAAAGAGATTTAATAAGTTTCATATCTTTGTTGTACATTTTTTTTCTATTGAAAGTTTGCCGAGTTTCAATGTTTTTTCTTTTGCATTTGTTTTGAAGAATCTTCTTTACTTCTTTCACATCAGTGTGGTCTAAAGTTATTGGAACATCAGAATCGTGAGAATTATTTAATGCTTTTTTGCACATTTGATACCCAAGTCTTAAATCCAAAGAATATGGTCGTTTACGGTAACCTGAAGAAAAAGCAATGTAGCCATTTTCGAAATTTCCTTTTGTAAACTCTGTGTTTCCCAGTAAAGTATAGGCTTCAGAGCACCTTGGTTCAAGTTTTATTATTTCTTCGGCAATTCGCTTTGCTTCTTTATATTTGCAGAGTTTCATCAAACATTTTGTTTTTCCTAAAAGGCATCTGATATTGTTTGACTGAATCTTGAGACCTTCATCGAAACATGATATAGCTTTTTGATACTGAGCTAGATGACTAAGTTTATTGCCTTCAGAAATATGTAGAGTTATTGGGTACTTTGGTGCTTTTCTGGTTACTTCTTGGTCTTCTATGTTTTCCCGGACAACCATTTTACCTTCTATCTAAAAAGGTAGTAAGGAAATTATTAAAAACTTTTAAGCAAAATCTGTTTCATATGCATTATGATACGGTTTTCAAACAATTTTTTTCTACCGATAATTCTTAAAATGTGGTGATTCAGAAAATTTCATTCTCAACACTTTAAAAATAAATAAATAAGGTACTTTTCCGTTAGCCGGGTTCAAGGAAAAAATCGCCAAATAATGTGGAATTTCATTGACTGTTTTGCCATTCGCTTCGCTTAGCGACTCGGCTCGTGTTTGGTCCATAATTGGCGACATTTGCGCTTAACAAACGGAAAAGTGCCAAACATAAGCATTTCTGAACTCCGCAAATCGATGTTAACAGTAGTTGTTTGGTTAGGCTACAAAATAGTCATCAAATATGTAATATCCCCAAAGATAATCTGTATGAAATCTATTCCTTAAAATCTACTTTAATGTGAGGTGCTCTTCCGTTAACCAGGTGCCAGGTAAAATCCGCCAAATTTCTTACAGTGATTTTAAAGTGAAAAATCGCCAAGTAAGGCAGAATTTTCCCAAATTTGTTTGGCGATTTTTCGCTGGCTCTCTGTTAACGCAAAAGTACTAATGTGTTTCTTGAGTTTGTCATTGATGTAGCAACGCAAACAATTAAAGAAAGTAGTTCCTCTAATAATTTCACTTGGAAATGAATAGTACAGGGTATATAACAACAAAGGGGGATATCATGTTTTCCAGAAATTCTTTCGTTGCTTTTTCATTCCATTATTATTTTAGCAATCAGCATGCTTTTGAGCACTGGCTACTTGCATCATTGGCGATATTAATGGGAACAATAAAATAGGTTTTAATCGATTTTTGAAAGTTTCGATAGTAAAGTAAAATAGATCCTATTTTTTAAGCCGTTACTAATTTCTTATATCCGGCAGTAAATTTGAATAATAAACAAGCATCATCATTAATACAAAAAATACAACAGTGGCGAAACTTAAAATTATGTTTGATCGCCAAAATTGAATAATTTCGAATGTATTTCCCACCAAATATAATATATTGCATTCCTAAAAGCCATTAGTTAATATTTCTATTAGCTATCCATGGCTTTTAGTGAGTTTTGGGAAGGTTGGTAAAATTTTAATGTGCTTGGCAAGAAACGGGAAACTTAATTCTTATCTATACAGCTTATCTTTTCTATTGGTATCGGTTTTTTAAATTGAAAATAATATTCTTAAAACTAATTAAGGATTAAATAAAAGAATGAGTTGCCAGTTACTTTAAGTTTCGGTGTTGAATCTATTTCAGAAGATTAAATAAAGGCGGTAATTATTAAAAACAGGAAAAATGATTATTGCTATTTAGCTATTGACGGAATAAAAACAACGAAGTGTGTGTTTCGGAAGTGAAAAGAAAATAGTTTGGTTGCCAGTTTAGAAATTATAAATTTCAGCAATTATTTAACTATATTTAACTGCTTTTTCCCTATCTCCGTGTGCTATTCAATAATTCATTTAATAAAGGCATTAGGAAGCATATTAGATTTAGCGCTTCATTTAAAATACATCATCTTAAGAAAAAAATATGTAATGCAAAATGTAAATGTCTATATAAATATTAATGATCAATCAATCCCAAAATGTAGTATAATTTTAATATGAATTGTTGCTTAGAAAAGCTACAAGAATTTCAACAGTTACATTAATTTTTATATTCTTTTCTTTTGTCCATGCCGATAAGTCCCACGCTTTGCTTTATATTTTCTGTCAATGGAATAATTTATAAAGCGTAATCAGTTTTGTAATATAATAAATTATTAAAGCAGAATGAAAATTAATTGAATGCATTATGTAAGGTAAAGATTTTTGAGACTATATGAAAAGAAGTCTGATTGAGATTTGACCATCCCACTTGTATTTTGACAGGAAGGCTTTCTTATGCCGGGTTTACACTCGGCCAATTATAAGATGGCAATTACCCAGCGGATGCGCAGAAAAAGGCTGATTCATGTTTGCCACTATTTCATAAGCTAGATTCTGGCATTCCCTATTTAACTATAAATTGCCATTTTGACGACCTCTGAAATTTTCTTTTCCACTGCGTATCGTATTAAAATGATGAAATTCACCAAAAGAATTAAGTAAAAATTGACCAAATTTGGAGAGCTATAAAAAAAGTGACAAATAGAATGAAAACAAGCACACAATCTCGCTTTAAAAAGTACAAAACATGCTGGATTTAATCGATAATAAGTAATCATATTTTTCGTGCCCCAAAAAACCCCTGCCTAATTCTACGAACGCATGCGCAGTGAGAAAAAAATACAATAAAGTGGCTTGCAGTTGTCCTGTTGGGACAATTCCTTGTCACCGACAGAACGGTATTTTTCAGTCTTTCCACGCATGCGCTGTTTACTTTCCACCTTATAACTGGGCGAAAGTAAACCTGGCTGTAGGCTGGGTTTACACTCGGCTAGTAGGCAGTGCATGCGTAGAAAGGGACTGATTTATGTTTGCTACGATTTCATGAGATAGTTTCAGGCATTCCGAACTTGGCAATAAATTGTCGATTTGGCATCCCTGAATTTTTCCCCTGCATGACCTGTTAAATTAATGGATGTTTACGCAAACAAAAACAGGATAAAATAAAAAGAAAAATTAACATACTCAAGTTTGGAAAAATATAGAAAAGAAAAGGAAAAAAAAAGATTCTCATGAGAAAGAACAAAGAGCAAAAAATGTTGGAATTAATTTAAAAGAAGAAATCAAATTTTTTTCACGGGAAAAAACAAACAAACAGACAAATTTCATCAGATTCTACAAATGCATGAGTAGCAAGAAAAAATAAATACAATGCAGCGGCATGATGTTGTCCGGTCGGAAAAATTGCGTGCCATCGACTGAAAAGTATGCTTCAGCCTTTCTATGCATGCGCTGTATACTGTCTGTCTTATAACTGGCCGAGTGTGAATTAGGCATCAAGCTTTTTTGCAGCTTATAAATACTATAAATTGAAATGAGTTTTTTTTTACAAATATAAGAAACTATTAATTATAAAGGAACATTACAATTCTGACAGATGTGAAATTAGAGGATTTGTTGTCAGATATAGAAACTGCTGGCCATGTCATTTAAGTTTTATAACTATTCATGAGATGTATTGGCTTTTTACAATTTATGGGTGGCAACATTATAAAGATAAATAAACAGTTACAAAACATCTGGCTTTGTGCCATGTTTTGCAGCTTTAGGATTAACTACTCCCATATCAAAAACCTAGAATAACTAATAATTCCTTGTCTCCTAAATTCTTTTCTTGTTTTTATATAAAATTTCTTCTTTTTCTTTACGCAATGCCTTCTTTCATCCAAACCAAACTAATTTTAATCATTCAAATATTTTATTGAAGTAAATGATATAATTAAAGTTCACATAATCTGAACGAAATAGCTGAAATTTTTTTGAAAGATGGATTTAGATGAAGATGAAGAAGAGAAGGAGAAAGCAAAAGGCCCTAAATTTCCTTTGTGCATGTATATCACAGAAGGAGTAAAGTATCTCAAACTTCGAATGTTCGACAAAGCCATAGACTGTTTTGAAACAGCTCTTGAGAGAGAACCTACCAACGAAAAATCCCTCCTGGGTCGAGCAAAATGTTTTATGAACAAAGCGATGTATATCGAAGCCAAGAACGACGCAGAAGCTGCCCTGAGGAAGAATCCTAAATCACCTCAAGCTCAAATGCTGAAGGCAGATGCCGAATACTTCTTGGGTGATTTCGAACGATCCTTCCTCACATGTTCCAGGGGTTACGACGCCAGGCCGAATTATGGAGAATTCAAACTTGGATTTCAGTCCTGTAGAAGATCAATAGATAATGCTCTTCGACCGGATGAGCAGATATATTTCGATGATGAGGATGTGGAAGGTATAGAGAAACTTCTTGGTGACAAAAGTTTGGAGGTAAAAGATGACAAGAAATTTGATGGTTCTAATCAGCTCATCAGTTATGAAGATGATATTCAGTTCTTGGAGGATTTGTTGTCGGATGAGATCATAGAGCAAGTTCATCCAGATTGTGAATATTTGGCGGAGTTTCTTGAAGAAAGACAGCATTTTTGGAAATATCAAAACCCAAAAACATCGAAGAATCTTACGAATCCAGATAACCTCTAGAGAAAACCTAAAAATGAAGCTTTTTGATCATAATGAAAAATAAAATATCTGTAAACGAGAATATTTAATATAATGTTCAACTAATTTATCATTCTTTTTTTTTGGGGTATTTTGATGAACTTCCATCGTTTAAACTAATAAACACATTTATGTCTCGGTGCGACAGCAGAGAGCATCACCCCTTTGGCGCACTTTTTTAAAATCGCCAACTCTCCGCGCTCTTGCTTGTTGTCTCCCGTAGGACGATATCCACCAACTAAAACATCGGGTTGCCATATTTGGCGCTAAATCTTCCATGTGAAGAGGGGGTGATGTTATCTATGGATTATTCCGAAGTTATTAGTGATTAGCCGATTGCTAAGTTAGTGACACATTCATTTATTATTTATATAGCCATCAAATATTTTCAGTATTTGCTGATAATTATGGTTTTGTCGCCAACTAAAATCATCTCCATAAACCACCAACAAATAAAAATATAATGCCACTAACTTGACGAAATCTTGTATTTTACGTAAAATAAAATTTTGTGTGATTTCAAAATTACTAGTTAAACCTGTTATTGTAAATATCAACGAGTAACAGATTTTTTCTTAATTCCAGCAAAGTAACGTTTGAAAAAATATTATTGAGGCAATATTTTGTAATCTTGTTAAGTCTAACATTGACATAAAATTTTTTTAATCACTTTCCATACAGGATTTATTGGTTTTAGCGACAACCAAAAATCGCCAAAAAAAGTTTTTCCAAATTGCAAAAAATTACTCAAGTGCATTATAATTTATAATGAAAATTTTTTAACCTGCAAATCAGTGCTATATTATATATCTCGGGTTAATCAATACTTATCGATACTACTATTATAAATGTGAAAGTTCGGATTTATGGATGGATGGATGTTGTTAGTCAATCACGCCAGAACAGCTGGACAAAATTGGATGAAAATTGTCACATAGTTTATATTCTGGAATAGGGCATAGGCTATTCTTTATTCCGGTTAATTGAGTGGTTCATTTTTTATTAATTAAAAAGTAACTCTCGCCAAAAATCGTCACTTCTTCGCCGCCAAATGATTGTTTTGTTTGTTTCCTACACGAATGATGTTAAGCTTAACATGTTTTCGACCAATTATTTCAAACGATTCTGCTTGTTTTCTTATTGTTTGGTGCTTTTAAAATCAAACACTGTTAATTAATCGATTTTTCGAATTCATTTTGAAATACTTTTGAATTAAAATAAAACAGAATAAAGGAAATTAAAAAAAATTTGCTATTTGTGTTACTGCAACTGCGTAGAAAATTCATGCATTTGCTTTGCCCCATCATTTGCTTTGGCGTTGAAAATTACCGCTTGTGCAGTGCGTTGTAATTGTTGACAACTGTGTTTTCATTTTAATAATAAGTTTCAAAAATTATATGTATAGTACCACTGTAAATATCGTAATGTCGATCGATAAATAAAATAAACTTGACTTGATTTTAAAAAAAATACGAACTTGAATTGCTGTTTTGCTTTATTTCGAGTAAGCACTGGAAATAAAGTGTTTTTAGGTTAGTTGTGTGCTTTTCCTTGCTTACGAATGTGCGGGTGAAAGTTAGTAAATATATAGATTTTGCATATATCTTGAACTATAGACTGTAATTCTGAAAGCATAAATTGAGAAAATAGTATAATCAGGAACTGAAGTTATTTTTTCAAACAACACTTTCATAAGTAATTTCCAGGTCCCATTAAAATTATCTTTGTGTGGAGATACGTAAAAATGAAATTTCTTAATAGAAATAAAAAGAAGTCGATTCTGTATTAAGTAGATAACAATACAAACAGCTTTGCTGAAAAATAACATTATCTTATCTTATTTTATAGAATAAAGAAGAAAGCTTATTGCAAGTTTCATTGTAATTGATAAGATGATAAATCGCGCAAAGAAACAAAAACTCGGATTATGAAAAACCGCTAATCGGAGATAATTGCATAATGTTGAAAGAACATATCAAATAAAATGAACAAGATAAAAGATTCAGAATCGTTTGCATTACACGGAATGGGATCAAATATTATTTTAGTTTGTGTGTGTTTTAATTTTATGTAAATTTATTAAAATATTGTAAATATTACGGAACAAAATTTAGTAATGATTTGTCTATATTTTCTCTTCTTTCCGGTAATCGAATACCGAACAAGAACTTGAATTTCTTGTCCGAAATATAGCAGCATTATAACATTTTAGGTTACATTCACATTATTCTTAAAAATTTACACTTAGTTATAACAATGATAATGCGCATATATAAAAATGTATTTAATTATATAACATAATGTATGTTATGAAAATTCTCACAAGAACGATGCGAGGATGGAGACTTTATTTTCTAGGAAAACGTGTATTAAATATAACCAACATAGGCTACAAATTCCCAGCGTATTAACTCTATTTAATCCGATAATTACGGGTAACAGCAAAGCTATAGAACGCATGTCAAAAGAGAAAAGGTGCTCTCTGAAGATAAGACAACTAACGTAGCTCGTTCTCCGAACTGATACCCTCTCCTCCTTAAACCACGCCTTTAAATATAATCCCATTAAAGTAAGATGGTCAAATGCAGAAACAGCGCACTCGTTCCGGGAAAGTATGGAACTTTCTCCAACAAATCTTTATTTCTCAGTTTCTAATTCACATTTTAGTGTGTAATAAAAATCTTTAGTGACCTCAGTATATCACCAACATACCTATATCGCCAAATTAGTCGAAAATGGCGATCTTCTGTTGTAAATCTCCTTAGAACGGTCTTTTCTCGCTGACATAACAATTAATTTTATATAATTAAACTATTTACAAATATTTACACAAAAACTCATAAATATTTGCATCTAATTTTCCAAAATTCAGAACAATATAAATGAATGCTACTAAAGTAATAGAATTTATTGATATAAAATTTTCTTAACACATTCGCTGCCACTGACGCGCTGGCGCGTCAGCATGGCACTACCTCCCATGCTGGTGACGCTCTGGGGCGACAATCGAGTATGATAAGTAAACTGATTTAGTTTTAAATTCGGATTTGGAGGTTGAACGATGAGGTTTTTGTGGCACGTTAGTGAAGCATTATTTTTACTAAACACGAAAATAAAAGGTTTTTCTTTTTTTCTGGCTTTACTATTAAAATATTAGGAACGTTTTTAATCATTAAAACACTTTTTTTAAATTCGGCTTCTGAGGATGGATATATAAATTTTGGTGGCGGCGAATGTGTTAAACATATCTTTAAAAATTCAATAAAATTAGAAAAAATAAACCTCATCCTTCAAATGATTATTTTTTAAATCTTAATGTAGCTTAAAAAATGATTTTTAGATTATAGGGTCAGAATTTGTTGAGGAAAAATGTTAAAATTTCTATTGATTGCCTAATTAATAAAAAATTATTATTAAAATTTGGAAAAGTTCCTTTTTTTATTTTGCACTTATTATTCCGAAAGAACCATTGACCAAACAATTCCACCTGCGATACATTTTGAATTATTTTTCCATTATATGTCTCGTAATTTCATGATGTGCCGGTTTTGTGTTATAAACAATAATCTACCGCGATCATATTTTGTAGAGTGTAGTGTTGTTGTGGTTATTATTTGTTTCTTGTGGTTACCACAAACTGTGTTCAGTTCCTTGAACTCTTCTTAAAATTGCAATCAAGTGGTGAAATTGAGACTGCAAATGAATGTATGTACCACTTCCAGACAAAATTATGGAGATTAATAGATCTTCGTTTCTCGAGGTGAAATGAAATTATTATTATTATAATTTGTCCACTCAAAGGTGACTGACCTAGTATGTTTTCTTATATATTTCACAACCTTATAGCTCAAAGTAACGAAAAAGTGAAATTTAAGCAGAACTGTAAAAGCTCTGATAGAATAATCATTAAAAATACTGTGAGAGCTTGTATCTTTTCTAATTTAGACAAGGATAAAACAACTGGTTGAGGATTTCAACAACCTTTTTCACTGTCTAAAGAAATCGATATTCCAAAATGAATCATTTTATTGTCTATCAATTGAAATTAGTGGCCATTTTCGATTACGAACTATTTTTCTCGACATATTAATAAGATTAATGTCGATAATTAATTATAATTTGGTTGCATTATTAATTTAATTTCTATCCTTTCATTCAATGGATAAATTTATTTCTATAAAATGAGGGGCAACAATCTAAATAATCAATACACGTATAATACATCACATGACAAACTAATTCAGAAATAAAACTTATCGTAAAATTTCAAAGATGAAAAAAAATCTGAAATCCATTAACTATAATAAAACTTTTAATAAACAAATATAATAAAAATAACATAATAATCAATACATTTTTGACTAAAATTTGAATTTGAGAAAAAGGATTTTTGTAAAAAAGATATGCAAATTTAGTTTCTATACAAAAATTAAAAATATTGTTGGGAATTATATTTAAAATGATTTTAAAAAAATTGTTAAAATTGGGTAGAGGGAATCATGCGACAGCTAAATTTATATAATTTAAAGAACTAATTTTTTTTTTGAATTTGAAAATTATCGAAATTAATTTTTGTATGAGAAATTTTTAAGAAATTGCCGATTAAAAAAACTGCAAAATTTTACTTTATAGTTAATTAAAATTCTTATAACGATTTTGCAGTTATCGAGTTCACATGAAGACTACAAAAGGCAGGCAGACAGACAGACTTCATGTAAAAGAATTTTGTTACAAATTTGATAGAAATCTATAAATCTGATCGTGAATTTAAATTTTTTATCTGGCTAGCTGGGAAGAAATATGAATTTTGGAAATACTAAAATATGGATACATAATCTTCGTTAAAATTTTAAGTTCGAATTTTTGATGATTGTAAGATTTTCTCTATATTTCATATATGAGAAAGTAAAAAAAACACTGTAATCTAACAAATATCAAAATATAAATGTAAATGTAACATTACATTTCTACGTAAATATAATATAATATTCTTCTTTCATTTTAAAAAATGAGCTCCAGAAAGAGAAATTATCGTTATGTCTTCAACTTTTGCTTATCTAAATTAATTTCTCATCTAAATTAAATCTAATTCGCCTTTTACAGTTCGTTGCACTTTGACATTCCAATATTCATTTTTCTAGAAGGCAACAAAAAAAATTGTAATTCAAAGCCGGAGAAAAATGAAATATTTGGAATAAGTGAGCATAAGTTGTTTGATGAAAAAGCTCTTTTTCAAATTAGGAATGATAAAATAAGCTGAGAAAAGGTTTGTATAATCTATGACGATAACATTAAAAACAACAAAAATTGTCCATGAGATGAATATTTGGTTGCAAGCGATTGAGATGAAAATTACGAAATATCGCTCTATTCTCCCGAAGTTATTAAAAAAACAAAACTTTTGTAATAAATATTACATGAAATGAAAGGCTACGAAACCGTATGAATTATTCATTTTGATTATGTAACTCATATTAATTAAAATGCTGGTCTTCATTTTTTTTACGAATTCGTTGCCATTTGGGAATTTGTTTTTCCTTTTTAATCTTTTAATTCTCATTAAAGACGTAAGTTTGCATAATAATTGTAGTTATTCGAAACATATTTCTCTGTTCATCGTTTCGTATAGATAGATTTCTATCTTCATAGTTCTAAAATATTAATTGTTATATAATTTTGCTGCTTTCTTTGAAAATTACTGTTAATTTATAATTATTTTTTATCGTTTGCAGTTTTTTCAAATAAATCAATGCAGAAATTAAGAGAAATGAGTTCAGAGCAATGATTGATATTGTAATAGCTTTCATCGTATAACTTATAATTGCATCCTATACTTATAAAGAAAGAATTTGTGGATGTTTAGGATTTTGGTTCTGTAGCATCCATACAAATATATTGCACTTACAGTTATAAAATTTGGCATGTCTATAATTGAAATGGTAAATTATAGAACTTCAGAGCTCAAATGTTATCATTTAATATAGAATTTTCTTATTTGATTTTTTATGTGATTTTTTACATACATTTGGTTTCGCATTGCTTTTGATTATTGAAGGGAAAAAATCTTACGCATAGTCAGAAATCTATTTTTTTATGAAGTTAGTATTGTTTTTTTAATTAGTCAACTTTGAAAGATCTCTATAATTAAAACTAAACTGCATGTATATGACATCTTTATTGAAAAACGAATTTTAGTTAATAATTAGACCCTTTATACATTAATTAAAACAAAAATGGTTAAAATATCTTTTATCATTTTAAATTAATTCTTTTCCAGAACAGTTAAAATATCGTATCTTCACTGGTTTGATAAAGAACCAAATGAGAATCTATTTAAAGTTACAAATTTCATTCATATTACTTTTTCACAATTAAAATTCTAATAGAATATTTTGCCGCAAACTTTCTAATTTCTTTATCTTTTTTCAAACGCGCCTTCATTCTCATTTAATTGTTTTGACTTTTAACGTTTGCAGTTCAGCAAACGATATCGTTATCGCAAAGAAAAATAAACAAGCAAAATCAATTTTAATTTTCGTTTTCATTTATCGTTTTATTTAATTTCTTTAATTGTGTTTTTTGTGTTATTGTGTTTTTTTTCTTCTGACATTTATCATGCCATGGATTATTGTTGATGATTTATAAAGCTATTTTTCTTTGTTATTTTCAATGTACATTTGAATCAAACAGATGATTTTGTTTTTAGTAGTCTGTTAAAAAAATTTCAAACTGTAGGAGAAAAGTTTTGTGGCTTACTCCAGGTAAGAAATATTTGATTATTACTTATAGATCTTTTTATTAAGCCAACTATTTACTGGCTTTATGTGATTATCTGCGTTATGTTTAAGTTGATAGAAAATTTCGAACGCATTCTACGTTGAATGAACAATCTTCAGAACGCAATAGAAATGTTTGCTAAATTTTATTATTTCTATTAAGAACAGTTATAGAGTTCATTTAAAAAGAAAATCCCTGATTAGTAGAACTAAGAATTATATTCTCTTTTATTACTCACAGTCAGTGACGTACTATAAAAAATAAAAGAAAAAAATAGTGTCTATGACATCTATAAACTAACCCTTCTGCTAGTTTTGAAATTAGAAAAATATTACTGGAAATCGAAAAATTATTTCATGATTGTAATGCTGGAATTTATGATAAATCTTTTCTCTTATTATCCCACACACAAGAATTTTGAATTTTTTATTATCATTGTAATTCTTGAGCAGTATAAAATATTTTCATAAATTTAGAGCTTTTAATTATCATTTAATGTGATGGTTTAATTAAAATTATTTTATCTGAGATGGTGCCACCTATAACTGAATATGAGAAATGGCTATTTTTTCAATATTATATATATATATATATATA
>JAOUZG010036556.1:6132764-6149594 GCA_026289955.1 Argiope argentata | reverse complement strand
AAAATTACAAAACTAAGTTATTACAAATTACAAACAAATAACAAAAAAGTAAACAAATTACAATTATAATTTTTATGTTAACTAAAATTACTAAACTGTATTCGAACATTCGGGCGGAGAGACTGCCTCAGAAAGGATTTTGCCCATAATTTGAAAGAGATCGACAAATTTGATGTAACTATCGCATACCAAATTGCAACTGTTAAGTTCGAATTATTTCACGATTGCAATAATTTCTGAATACTGTGTGTATGGAAAAGTAAAAAAATAGAGTAAAAATAACAAAGAGTTTTCGAGAATAAAACACACACACACACAAACACAATCATTTTAACAAAATCTAAACATATTTGTGCAAAATTTCTTAAAATTATGTCATAGTTTTTTTTACTGCATTCTTTTGTCGAGAGCATAGCTCCACAGTTTTAATGCATTCGAGCAGACGATAAAAGAGAGCATTTACCATTAAATAATATTTCGTATTATTTAAATTAATTTAAAAATTAATTGTAATGAGATTAATAATTGACATTGCTCTACTGCCAGAACAAAGGATAATTAATGTCTGTAAAATTGTGTGCCGATTAAATAAGCTTCATTAAAACTACAGCACTGAATTCTGTCTGAGCGTAGCCTTTCATTTCATCTAATCTTTTCATACATTAACAAATCACAAATGCGCCCAAATAAATACGAAAACAAGCAAACATCTGCTCTGTGGTGATATAATCATTGCGATAAATGACAACAAAACGATGTGATTACGCGTCTTCGACGAAAGCAAGCCGAACCAGACATGACACATGGCTTTTTTTCTCTTTCTTTTTTCATGTTTCTAAACGCATATTTCAATCGATGGTAGCATTTAGCACCAACATTTATGTCAATCTAAACAACCTCTACTTGATAGCCTATAATTCAGATTTTAGATTCATAGATGGGTATTAAAATTTTTATAAAAGAAAGAAAGAAAGAAAGCATGAAAAAAGGGGCAGTGGCTTTGCAACGTTCCATTTAAAAATGCCCAGTCCATTGCAAGCGAGCCTGTCTGGATAGATGGGTGTCTAGACTGCGGTCATTGGGAAATGCAGACGATGTCTGAATGACGGCCAAAAAGAGGAGAGGGTGGCGATGAAAAAGAATTCGAATAGGCATTTCTAGGTGGATCTGGAGAGAAGAACCGTCCCCAAAGCGTTGCGCAAGATTTATACGTCGCATTTTTATGATTCTGGTATCAATTGCGATTTAGATATTTAAGTTAAAGTTAGGAAACAAACTTTATTCCAATTTATGTTGCAGATAAGCACTCATACATAGTTTTAAAAAAGTAGGTAGGAGTTATTTTATAATTTATAAATAAACGTACAAGATTTAAAAATGTTACAATCCAAGGATTTTTAAAAACTTTTTCTGTAATTGTTTCGTAGAAGCTTAAACGATTTAAAACTGAGCAATTTGCGAATTTTTTTTCTATTTTCTCTATAATTGTTAAAAAATTTCTTTCGTGGGGTTGCGATCGATATGAAGTAACTATACGTCATCGAGTCTAATTTCGAATTATTATTTTAATTAAAAGATTTATAAATAGTTTTAACTATCTAATTTAAAATAATCTGGAGAAAGATTTGGTTTTATTAATAAAGTTTTGAAATTGCCGGATTGAGCAATAAATTTCACAGTTAAATTTTTTTTTGAATATTTACAAAGTGGTGAAAAATAAAAGATAATGGTTATTTTTTCCATGCCGTTTTGAGTTTCTCCTAAAACAATATATAAACAAAAAGTCAGAAAAAAATCTGGTTCCCGAATTTTTTTCTCTAATCTTAATGCTTAATGTCAAATCTGTAAATTACTAAAAATTTTAGTCGGTAAACCTTCAACCTTTTGTTTATTCGTTTGCATGCATGTGAATTCGAAAATTCTAGAATGTAAAAAGCCAAATCGATGAAAATTAGTATATAGTTTTCTCATTAGAAATGCAGATAGTTGCCAAATTTTAGACCAAATCTCTCAAAGTAGAAACCGTCTGTCGTGCATATTCTCAAATCAGTATAAACGCTACAACACAAAAGAACACCTACATATACAAATTGGTGCATTTTTTGTGTTCAAAATATTTAATGAATACGGAGATGCATCTTGAAATATTGGTGGTGTATGAGTCACTTGCAATGTCACGTCCAGCCATAGTGAAATGGTGCCATCAGTTCGAAAACAGTCGCACAGACTTAACAGATGTTGAAAGGCAAGGAATGCCAACAACGGTGAGCGCATCAGACATGGTGCAGCGGATGGAAGACATTATTCTCAGCAATCGAATAGTGAGCCTCGCATATATTGCACGGAATTTGGGAACACCCGTTGGCAGTACTCTTTCTATTTTCCATTAACAACCATGTTCAGACAGCTGTTCTAATTTGACTCCAGGGCCAAAGAGCGATTTTCTGTAGTCATTGCATCGAACGATTAGTGTTAGGCCCCAACAAATGTTTCGGGTCGCGATGGCCTGGTAGCAAGGTCACGGCTCATGAGCCGTAGGGTTTTAAGTTTGAGACCCGATTCCATAGAAGAACCATCGTGTAAGAGACTATGTTACGCGTTTAATCCATCAGGGCCAAAAAATACTCCCGCTGGTATGGCGTGAAGAGGGGTGTGCCAGCTCAGGTGTCGTCCTCGTCATCTGACCGCGGTTCAAAATTATTAGGTACACCCCAAAATAGCCCTAGTTTTGTTTTACAACGGGACGTCAGTATAACAAAACTAACCTACAAATGTCTCCAGCGACTAAGAGATTGTGTAGAGAAATAGTGCGCTATTATGTGTATCATATTACATTGTAGTAGACTTGTAAATAAAATATTTATGACGTAATTGTTTGTAACTTACTTTTTGAACTCCCTTAGTAAAATGTAGTTTCAGTGATGAAATGTTGCATATAAATAACCAAAGGAGGCTACTCCTCCACACACTACGACACAATCTGATAAATTTTAATGACCTCACAGTAATGATGGAAACTATTGTTGAATTTTAAAAGCCTTCACCTGTCACGGAACAACCCATACCTTAGGAAACTGGCCCATCATCGGCATGGGAGTTGTCAAAACTGCACCATTTCTATACCTACAAGGGTGACGAGAGAAAATCATCAAGCTTCTCATCATCATTTTTAAGGTGTCCCTTTTGTGTGAAGGGTTGCATGTAGGCATATATAATGTTTAATAAGGTAAAATTATCGTCTAGGTTTTGAAATTCTAAATGAAACTATTTTTGAATTTAATTAGGTTGATTTATTAATGATTTTTAAAGTTATCCTTACCAAAATTTCACTTTAAAAATTATTTGCAGAACAATTTATCCATACAAAATATTTTTCCAAAACAATTTTCTAAATTTTGCTGAAATGAGGCAGTTTATTAAAAAATTACTTCATTTTAAATATATATTTATATATTGTACCAAAACTAACAGTAACAACGATAAGCGCGTTCATATACTTTGGTGAACAATTCAAATTGGTTTTAAAAAGTTATTTCATATTTGATTTATTTCATTTAGAATCTAAATTTATAAATGTTTCAGTTATCTAGCTTAAAATTTCATTTGATTGTAAAAAGTATAATAATTTATTAATTATTTTACTTTATTCTTAATTATATAAACTTATAAAGGTTTCAGTTATCTAGCTTAAAATTTCATTTGATTGTAATAAATATAATAATTTATTAATTATTTTTATTTGCTACGGCCATTGTTTTATTTTGCTGTGAGATTTAAATACTTATTTCGATATTGGTACAGTATATTTCATTCGCTATAATATTATATACTTAATTTTTCTTCTTCTGATGCTATTCTTCGTTAATTCATAAGATTCTTACTGTTTCAATATAATGCAAAAAATTAATTATTTCAAATATTTATTAGCTAATTAGTATATAATTAATAACATTTAATGAAATATGGAATTAATTGAGTTTTATTTTGAAGCTAAATTATAGATTTTTTTCCTGATCCTTAAATTTTCAATAAATATTTTAATTTGCAAAGATTTAATCTTTATTAAGACATAATTATTTCTATTCTGCTTTTCACAAATACTGAAATATATTGAAGCAATTAATTAAATAACTATTTTTTAATTAATAAGATGCTTGGAAATATTTTTTACCCTCTTGCAATTCCAGATGCATAAGCTAGCATTATTGAATTATGGTTACTATTTAATTTCATATACATAAAATAATGAGAATAAAACACTTAATCCAATATTTAAATATTTTATTTTCACCAAACGATCTTTTATTCAATAATCAAAAAAAGGAATTGAAATAACTTTGAATATTGCTATGAAAATTAATGATCAGTATCATTAATGTATTTAAGTTATAAAAATAGATATATTATGTTTTATTTACTTTTCTATTTTATATAAAATGGGAACACCAAAATATTCTACGATAATTTCGAGGAAGAGTGTTGTATCCATGATCTTTATTTTTTTGCGATTAAGAGTATTTTTATTTCTAAATAAATCTAAAAGTCATATTAGACTAGATAAAAGTTAAAGTTAAATCTATAACATCATATTATATATCATATAAAGGGATATTTTATAGTTTCTTAATTTCTTTAAATATTATAAATTGATGTATTCAATGAGAAGGACAAATTATATTTAAATACTTTCAAATTTATTGTTAATTATTTATTATGATTATATTATTTTAATTTATTATTCTTAAATATATTCCCTTGATTATTAGTTTTTTCTGTTTAGGATTTTTTTAATAAATCTAAAAATCACATTATAAGTCGTTTAATAGGGATATTTTATGTTTTCTTAGATTTTTAATATTTTAAATTAAGATATACAATGAAAAGGACACATTATTCTTAAATATTTTTTCGAACCATACCTTAATTATTATTTTCTCCGATGAAGAATTTTTTATATTCTTAAATAAATTTAAAAATAGCATTATAAATTATGTACAAGGATATTTTATGTTTTCTTGACTTTAAAAAATTATTATTAATTAATATATATTTTGAAAAGGACAAACTAACCTGAAATATTTTGTGAGTAATACACTTCATTATTAATTTTTTCCGATGACTAATTTTTTACCCCTACATAAATCTAAAATTCACATCCTATGTATCGCAAACTAAGTTTGAGTTTATGAAGTCTGTATGTGGTTTTCAATATATTGTTTATATTTTATGAATAAAAATTCTAACTTTTAAAGGTGCTATAAAATATAGAATGATTTTTTCTCCTTAGAAAAAAGTTTTTCATTTACAATTAAGAAATATAGTAATGATGATAAATATATGATTAAAGACTATCAAGGATTTCATCATTCCTTACATTTTCTTTACCCTCCAAAGTCACTAGAAACAACAGACCACCTAATTGAATCATCTGCCGTCAGGTAGGTTTCGGTTTTAGAAGATTCTGACTCACTCCTCGAAATATTTTGTCCTAGATTTAACAAACACATATCTTCTTGACGTATGTCAAGCAACAAATTATTGACGGCGGATTGTGGCATTAAAGCAGACAAATTCTGTTTGAAATTCCGAGCCCAAATCTCTGCTGCCTCGATTTCGGCTAGATCCTTAGCCTTTTCATCCTTTGTCTCATCCTCAATAGCATATCTATCGTGATCTTCCAAGTACTTCTTCAGTCTGTCCGGTTTTAGAGCCTCAATCACTCCAAGGAAAGAACTACAGGCATTCTGGTAATCTCTCTTCTTCAGGTAATATATTCCAAGATGGTGGAAAGCTCTGATTTGTGGGTGAATATATTCACTTTTCTGTGATATTTCGAGCTCCTTTTGTAAGAAGTACAAGCAAAGTTTATCGTCTTTCTTTGTATCATACGCAAAGCTCATAAGGTGGTAAATCTCGGCTTTGAGCTTAATGCTTTTTTCCGTCGGTACACCAGAGTAAGACTCCGTCAGTCTCATCAATTTTTCTCCGTCTGCAATGCAAAGGTCTACATTACCATTTCGTAAATACTCATGGCATCGATTTTTCATGGAAGTCATCAGTTGAAGAATGGTGCCTTTCTTGGTGATTCGCTTATTTCGGAATGGCACTTTTTTCCTGCAGTGCAAAGGCTTCTGCATCGCCCAGAATCTCTCAAATTGATGTATGTCGTCCAGGCTCTCTTTGCAGAGCCCGTGGACATTCTTCACGTCTTCATCCAAAAGAAGCTCTTGTAATATTTCCTTGTCCTTTGAAAAACGTTCATAATTGGGCAGCCTATTGGAAGAACGTTGTGCAAAACGAATTCCACCATCTTTCACTTTGGACATTAGAAAGATGTCATCTTTGTCAACTTTCATGCCAGACATTGTCTTCATGGAATTCTTCATTGATTCTTCGCAGAGCTGTTGCCCCAATCTCAATTTCTCTATGTCAGGTCTCACTTCTCTTCCAGCGAGGTATGTCAGATAGGCTCCCTCGAAATCCCCCATCAAAAATTCGGACCGTCCCTTCAAATCGAAAGCCTCTGAATATCCAGGCCATAACTTCACGGCTTCGGTAGCGTCTTCTTTCGCTTTTTCGTACTGCCGCATGTGGATGTGAACTTTGGCTCTGGTGAGGAGTGCCTTGACGTTGGAAGGTTCGTCCATCAAGGCTTCGTCCAGACGTTCCAGAGCCGTTTTGTACAAGCGCTTGCGGAGATATTTGGATCCTTCCGAATAAAATAAGGAAAACGGGAACTTTGGTACATACTCTGGGTTCATAAGAGATTCCAGATACGAGTCCAGATCCAATTCTCCTTCAGTTGCTCTCGTTTTTCCAGCCTGAGCCTGCAAAGAGAAATTAAAAGAGTTTTTACAGTATGTGACTATTAGAATGATGTTTCAATTTATCAGTGTCCAAAGTTAAAAATTGACCTTAAAACTTTTGAAATTTTAAACATACTTGACTAAAAGCATAAAAATTATTTCATGTACAGTTTCTTTATTAGGAACAGAATTTGACAATGACTTTTCATAATTCGCAAAGTCGGCTATTTTTAGAAAGTTTATGGTATATACAAAATATTCAGTATATTTAAAACAATAGACAAAACAGAAGGGTGGAATCCTTAACAGAAATCACTGGTCCACTTTCATTAATTTTTATGTCATTTGAAAGATCAGAATCCCTACCTCCAACTATTTCGTATTTTTCCCTTCTTTCCTTTTCTATTAATATTTTTTTCTTTGGGTCTTCTTTTTTTATGAAGAACTATGCATTTTAATATTATTATTCTTAAAATTTAAATACGTTATAAAATATTTGAAATTCTAAAATACATTTTGCCCAAATAAAATTGTTTTAAATCATGTATAAGATCATATATAAGAATAATGAAAATCATTTATATTCTAATAATCATATATTTTATGTTCATAATTTTTATTATTATATTAATTTTGCAGTGCCATTAAGCATTACCCTTTTATTGTTGTACCATTAAGCAAAAAGAAACAAAATACATTTTAAGAAAAATTTAGATTTAATTTATACACACATATTATTCATGATCTTGTTTATTATGGCATTTGCTATGGACAATCTCGCTTAGTGATCAATTTAAGTCTAATCAATGTTTCTTGTTTTTATATTTGTGCCAAATAAGGCCAAGAGTAAGAATTTTGCTATTCATTCATCACACATGCTTGCACAACCCCTTTTTACAGGGGGAGGGGGTGCCTTCACACATCTTACTGATAGAACAAACTTAATACCATACCACACCTCTTTTTCTAAGGTTCATATGCCCCCTTTCAGGTTTAGTATAAAAACAGGTGGATTTTATTAAAAACGAAAAATATTACAGAGCAAGTAATTAGAAAAAAAGAAATAAAACCGATAAAAAAAAGAACAACCATGCCCGAATAAGGACTAGAACCCAGGAAGTCCAAATCATGAGGACTTTATCTTTGTATGTTTAATCTGTGTACTGAATTTTATTTATCTATCTCTTTGAATTTTCTAACAATGATATTTACTAGTACTCTTACAGCCAAACAAACAAATTTCTGAATAGATTCGAATTTTTAAAGATTGTAATGCATACTAGAATGTGTATTTTTATATACTCGAAAGTAAAAATTGTTCTTATTTCGAAGAAAGATTGTCAATCACTAATATAGAAATATATCTCAGAAATATGTACATGCAGCGGCGGTTTTTTTTGTCTGTGTTGTTGTCAGTGGCGATCAAGTTTAAAGGTGGGGATATTTTCTGAGAAATCGATTCAAAAAATGTCAGTTAATGTTTTAAATAAGAGGGTTTGTAAAAAATACAAATTATAATACAACTATAAAATATTAATACAACCATTTATCCTTACACTGAATTTATAAAATAATTATTAAATTAATTAAATTACAATTAATCCTTAATTAATGAATATATTGGAACATCATAATCTGCATTGTTTTTTTCTCTCATCGAGAAAGTCAATCGAATACTATAAAATGTTATTACCATCTATTTTTTTGAATTTGATGATTTATCTTTGTTGGCATCCTTAGCAAAATACAGAGAGCTCTATAATAGATTTTAAACTCCTTGCGTTTATCCATGGCCCATACAGCGAATGAATTAACCTAGTTTTAGTGGAGTATGCCAACTAGTGCTGGCTCTGATATAAGCTTGAGTAGGATCGTTTTATTTATTGCTACCATTGGGAATTATCATCCCTGCTTATTGGACATACTCGGACTAACCATAAGTATCTACTTTTCGGAGAAAGAACACTCATGTTCTCCTCCTTCCACAAAGAATTGACATTTCATCATATTTCGATTGAATACCCGGCTTTTGACTCCAGTAACTCTCCCAGAATTGCTGGGTAAACATCACCATCCAAACATTTTTAAATTTTTAATTTGTTACACACCTTTTACCACATATTTAAGTTAAAAAATTCCCATTTTTAATTGTTGTTTCAAAACAAAGATGACATAGTTCGTTTTCATCTGTATTTTAGCTGTTTTATATTAGTTTATACATAAGCATACTTGATTTTGTGGGAAATTTCGAACATTAACAATTTTCTACTTTTTACCATGCACAAGGCGCTGTATGGCCAAGAATGGTTCTTGTGGCAAAAAATCACAAATCAGCCAACCAACCAACCTGTACTAACAATTAATAAAAGTAATACGATATTGTCAAATGCAAGCTTTATTTCCGTCATAAATCATGTGAACACTTTTAACATATATCGTCTATTTCAAAAAAGTCTCGATTTAATAATCATACCTTTTGCCAACGCTGCATTTTTATGATGTTTTTTTCGCCAAATCTAATCTAAAATTTTTATTGAAATCTTAAAAACCATATATTGCCATTTCTTGTATTTGTACAAGTAGGCGAATTTTTTTTCTAAAGTTCATCTCGACATTTACATGATTCGTGGGAAATCAAACTTTAAAATAACCATTTTACCTCTACTGTTGTATTGGTTATAGTAAATGCTTATACTCTGTACGGAAAAAAGAGGCTGTCAGCAACTAGTGTTTTAAAAATTAAATTTTGTTAAATAAAAACGTCTTACATTAAGCCATTTCTGATATTCAATGATTTTGGCGGACTTTTCGTGAGTTTCTGAACACAATTCTAACGTGTTTGGCGGTAAACCGTACATTAATCGTAAATCTTACCAAAAACATTTTAGCTTGAAAATTCTTAATGATATAAAATATGAAGTGTAAAGCAAGAGGATAATAATACATTACCCTATTTTCAAGATGCCTTCTTACTTCCATATTTTCTTACTTAAGTAAATTGTCTTATATACTAAGCTAAAAACTGTTATTATTTTAAAAACACTCTCAAAGCAGAACTATTTATAATATTTCATTAGTGCCACCGACTGAAACGAAACTCTTAATCCAGTTCATGCACATAATAAGTATTTCTTTACATAAAAAATTGCAGATTTTTATGTTGTATTTAACAATGGCAACGGAGAGACAGTTATGAACTTCCGCTCGATATTAAGTATCTTTGCAACTCTGTATCCAGTTTTAAATAATCCTTTGCATTTATTTAGTAGTCGCCCTTTACAAACAAATTGCTCAATAGAAAAATTAGCTTTCATAGTTGTTAAACTAATTACATAAAATGTAGTCAGTTTTAAATTAGAAATGAAGTGTTATTGTTCATATCCCCAAAAGTTTCTGCTTAATCAAAGAAAAAAACATGAAATAGAAATCAAGAAAAATGAGTCAAATCAAAAGCGGAAATAGGATGAATATCGTCAAATGGCTAAGACTTGTGATGATGATGATGACATTGCGGCTTTCCAACGGAAAGAGGGGTGCAGTTGCTTCTGAGGGTATGGAATCCTGAGCTTCCGAGGACAGAAGACTGACTTCTAACTCATATGAGAACGACACAAGCTTATCACATTCGCTTGCACAGCTGTTTTTTACAGGAGGACGCATTCACACATCTCAGATAGAAACAGAAGAATAACCATGTCCTAAAAGGGACACACTACCTCTGTGCCAGAACGCCGAAACTAAGACTTGTTCTTGTGTCTCTTGGCTCTCTAAGGGCCACTGACAGTTATCTATTTACGATTTGAGCCGAGTGAACGTCTCTTGTTTTTCAGTAGCGCCATCTAGGGGCAAGATAACGACTTCATGTGTCACCATCTTTTTTACAGGCGGACTTCATTTACGTATTTCACTTGTTCGTCCACAGCTCGTAATTTAGACGTGAATCAGAGAACGATCACCTCTTAATCGATACCCCCAGTGGTATAACTCTCGGCATGGAAAACTTTGTGACAATAACAGATTTATACGTGCACCTGTCACTACACACGCGGAGAGTCTTCGGCCAATGGGGCTCGAATTCACAAACTAAGTATTACCAACCAGGCCATCCCGGCCTGCTACGTCTTGATGATGATGACGTGTCCACTTTACAACGGAAGAAGGAGTGCAGTAGCTTCTGAAGGTATGGACTCCTGAGCAAACGAGAGAAGAAGTCTAATTCGCTTGCACAGCCCCTTTTTACAGGGTGGCACATACACTCTCTTCATAGTTAGAACACAGCAGAACGACCATGCTCTGGCCGTGACTCAAACCCGGGACAACCAGAAAACGAGAAAGATTCGCTACCTCTGTGCTAGGATGCTGGCCCTGCTAAGACTTACTTATGGGAATTGATAACCATCAAGGTGTGCTCAGAAGATGCAGATTTAAAACATCTAATATCAATTCAGTTTTATCAATAAAAGGCTCATGTTTGAGGCCCAAACTTGAGCTTTTCATCCATTCTAACATTCATGCGTCACAAGAAATCACATTATTATTTCTCAAACCTATAAAGTGGCAATTCATAATCCAAAGACGCTATAATTTGATAAAAAGAATACATAGAATAAATACAAATCTCAAGCATTCCATGGATTTTTTTAATGAATCAGTAAGTATTCAGAGAAAGAAAAGTGTCGTCAGAGGGGAATAATAAACAGCAGAAGAGATTCCTGAAATTTTTCGCATATTCTCTTATAAACTTGCCAAGCCAGAGAGCTCCTTACAAAGTACTGCCGTTTAATAGTTTCGAAACTTTATCTTTTAGCACTGATTTAACATTTTTAATAATCTATCAAGTTAATCTTGGCAAGTTATTTGGCGATTAATCTCTGTCATTTGTCAATAGGATCTGAAAGTCAAATTTGTATTTTAAATACGTTTTTCTCAATCAAATTGAAACAAGTAGCACAAAACTTCACTTGCAGTACCAAACACCATTCCAAAATTAATATTCATAAATTATCGTGTTTACTAGTCTCAGAAAGTATACATCAACAGACAGTCAATTTGGGTCAAAATTTCACATCTACACTTTAGAGGCTAAATCTGTGTACCGAAAACCATTTATCTAGCTTCTTTCGTTTCGTAATTATCATGTTAATTTATACTCGAACAGACGGACTTTTTAAAAGCAGATTTTACTCAAAAATGGCTAAAAATCTGCAAATTTATTGTAAATACTGGGTAACAAATTTCATTTATCTAGCTGGCATTTTTAAGTTGTCTTTGCCATAGATAAACGTACAACTGGAAGTTTTCCAAAAATGTATTTTCCTATTACAAGGAGGTTTAATGCATTGTGATTCGAGAAAATTTCAAGTTCGAATTTTCAACGATTGCTATACTTTCTCCATAAGGCGTATACGAGAAAGACAAAAAGTGCTCAAATTAAGCGGTTAAAACCTGTATTGAGTACATGATTTTAAACATGAAAATGTTTATAACTATCAACTAGAACCATAAACATCCAAGAGAGATTTCGCATTGAGAGGTACCAAATTTAGCATATTGTTCTTCTTTAGGGATTACGTTTTCTGTAAGAAAGCAATTTATGAAATTATAATTTAATTTTAATGAAAAAATAATCGGAATGCTAGCAGTTTTTGCAACAAAATTCAAGCATTTTGTTACAAAAAATTCCTTTTTTGCATCACATTAAATTTTGTAAAAAAATCTGCTTTTTAAGTACCTATTTTTTTATTCATATACCTATTTTTTTCTAATTTTAATGAATTTTTAAATGATTAGATAGTCAATTTTACAACAATATTATTCATCTACTTGATTATTACAATCTCTTGTATCCCTGATATTAAATTTATATTTTTTTGAGTGCACATCATGGCCCTTTTAGCTAAAAATAAATTCTACAAAATTATAAAAATGATTTTAAAAAAGTTTAAAAAATCAAACAGTCAATGAAGGAAATATAATTTTTTTATATTACAGAAATAAAATACATTTGTCTTGCGATTTTCGTTTTTTTTATAAAATTCCCAATGCAACATCGTTATATATACATTGCAACGGCTGATTTAAGCAAAATAAACATAGACAAGACAAATAAATCAAGTCGAAGATTTTATCAATGTTCTCATTTAAAAAATTTTAAAATTGTGTTTTAAGAGTTAGGTAAATATTACAGACGTTGCTAAGTGAATAAAATAAATAGAACTAAATAATAGCAAACGATTTTCAAAAGAGCTCCATTTTTTATTTGCTCGATTTAAATATTCCAAACACAATTCAAAGTCCTTATCCTTCAGTGATATGCAAAAATTCTTTATCAGTTCTAGTCATCATGGACGTCACTAAATGTATAAGATAATAATAACATGATTTTCGAGAAAGTTTCATTTTCTACAGTGCTAGGTTTGGTCGCGATTATTTATGAAATAAAATAAAGCAAATAAATAACTCAACTCCAATTCCATTACGGGATATGTAAACAGAATTATACGTGATCGAGTAGGTGAATCTTTGTTCTTCCAGAACGATACGGTGACCTTTACGAATTTTTATCACCTCGGCTCCATCTAGTAAACCCATTCATCACGTTGCCATTCAGAATCCCGTCCACAACACAAGCCGTTTATTTTGATCCGTCAGCGTTTTTAAAGTTGTGATTCATTCTCTTTGTTCGAACATCGAGTCTCTACGTCTACTTGATTTGCTAATCTGTCGCTTTTTTGAGTGTCGATGCGTCGTCACTTCTGATAAGTTGGCTTTTTGTGAAAGATGTGCGGGGTGTCCCTAAAGAGCATTTGCAAGTTTCTAAGGCCTGTCGGGTATATATAATCGGTTATCTGGTTAGGCAGAGGCAGCTGTTTAGGGCTATTATCTAGGAAAAGGGGATTGTGATATGTTCATTAAAGAATGCAATTATCCAATTTGTCAAACATTTCAATTTTCAAAAAGCACAAATTTATGAAACAAAATATATTGACTAATATTTTTAATATGTTAAAATATATGGGTACTTTTCCGTTAGCCGAGCGCAAGCAAAAAATCACGAAAGAAATTTGGAGAAATTTTACATTATTTGGCGATTTTTTTTCGCTTTAAAATCGCTGTGAAAGATTTGGCGAAATTTTGCATTATTTGGCAATTTTTCGCTTGCACCTGCATAACAGAAAAGTACCAATATATGAACTAATATTGATTTTTTAATGATGATTTTATGCTTTTAAGGCGACCAGGGACCTCGCCTTAATTGCATTTTTGCAATTTTCTCATTAGCAATTTGATATTTAACAGGCCTCAAGAGTAACACTAAAGGAGATGACACACAAAATTTTAAAGCATTTTACTAATGTATTTATGAGTTAGGGGTTTAATATAATATAATATTAGCGATAAATAAAGTTAATGAAAAATGTTATTAGCGCTCCAAATTTGTTCGAAAGGGTTCCAATTTTTATTATTATTTACTCTAAACCTTTTGAAACAAAAATTGGGATTAAATTGGGATTAATCTTGACGTGAATACGAAATGTTAAAATTAGCCGATGAAATAACTCAAAACAACTGATTTTTTTAAAAAACTTGATCAGTTTTGAGTTATTACATCGGTTAATTTTGATATTTCGCACTCAAACTTCAAGATTAACCCCAACTTTTGTTTCAAAAGTGTTAGATAAAATAATAATAGAAATTGGAGTGCATTCGAACAAATTTGGATAGCCTGGAACATTTTTAATTAACTTTATTTATCACTAATATAATATTATATTAACCCCACTAACTCATAAATAAATTAATATAATGCTTTAAAATTTTGTGTGTCATCTCCTATAGTATTACTCGTAATTCTTGTAAAATTTCAAATCGCTAAAGAGATAATTGGAAACATTTATTTTAAAGGTCCCTGGTCGCCTTAATCATTTGGCGTGGATGCACAACATATTTTAATGCATGCCGAATGATTAAAACAATTATTAAAAAATAAAAGCGTAATTAATTATTTATTCATAACAATAAATTAATTTTAGTTTATAAAAAATGTTTTAAATGATAGGAAAAATTTATTTATTTATTACAAACGCCCTGAAGATTGACTATGAGTCATTAGAGTTCTAAACTTCCAATAACCAGAAACACAAGGTTTAATATTATTTCAGTCAATAAATGTATTTCCGAAAAATTTGCGAGTTCTAACGTTATGTTATCTCTAGGTTCTATCTCTCATATTTGGAAAAAAAATTACTGGAATCCAAAAAACTGTGACAAACCAGAAGAACTGGTCTTCCCAAAACTTTCTCGCATAAACTTTAAAAAAGCCGTTGTTGTAGATAATCTCATTCACAGCATTGGCGTACAAAAGTTACGAAATATTAACATTTGAAATGAATTTAGTATTTTTTCTAAATTTACTGTGGCATTCTTGAAGAGAGTTTTAGCAATTAATCCTTGATATACGGGAAATAATATCCAAAACATCGAATTTATATTTCAAGTGCATTTCTCCCAATTAATTTGTACAAAAAAATGACACAAAATTATATTTGCAATCACAAAATGAAGTACTAAATTAGGTATATTCAAGTTATAACTGTTATCTTTTTGAGTTATCATGTTTACTTGTTCTGAAAGTGCAGCACGACCAGCAATTAACCCGTAGTTGAGTTTGGCTCAAAATTTCACCGATATCTACACTATCGATGTTAAATCTGTGTATCGAATTTTATTTATCTTTGTTTTGTAATTATTATGTTAATATTTAAACAAACGGATAGAAAGACTTTCTAGAACGGATTTTGTTCCAGATCCATTCTAGAAAGATTTAATTTGATAGAAATCTAGAAAATTGGTATAAATACAGTACCGTTTATCGATACGAAATAAAGCTAAATAGGGCGAAAAGATAGAAGCTCAGCTTAGTTATATTTACCTCCCCTTTTAAAGCCATATTAGGACTATTTTGGGGTGGATCTCGTAATTTTTAACTGCAATCAAATGACGAGGACGACATCTGTGCTGGTACTCCCTTTCCCACACCAGCGGGAAGTTGTCTGGCTCTGACGTATTCAACATACAACAGACCCCCCCCCCCATTAAACGACGGTTCTTCTGTGCAATGGAGTCGCGAGTTTGAAACCTTACAGCCCACGATCCGAGACTTTTCCACCATGCCACGGCGGTTCGCGAATGCGTTGAAATAAAAACTTTGTTCAAATGGAGCTGAAAGTCATACACTCGTAAGAATTCGCTGCCAAAGAATAAGTTGAGTTATAATGTCTGACGAATCGAATGATCTTATTGAGGCATTCGGAAGTGAAGGCTGCTTTAAAATAATAGAAAACAAAGCATCTTTAACTTCCAAGATGTTAAATGAATTGTTAAAGAGAGGCTCATAAATTCTTCTAGTTTTACTATGAAGAATGATTCAAATGCAGAAAGAAATGGACCGCTGAAAATCTTTTTAATCCGTAGAAAAAAAAATTGTGCTCTTCTTAAAAGGTATGAAACAGTTTCTTAAAATATAAAAAGTAAATTAATTATTGAAATGTGATTAACAAAAATAAACTTTTAGGAAGAATGTGACATTGTTTCATTTTGAGAGAAAAATATTAAAAGTCTCGATTTATTTTCAATTTAGATTTAAATATCTCATAAAATAAACTGGAAAAAAATATGTTACCTGATAAGGATACTTCCTGATGAGGATTTAATGATAAAATTTCACTCATTAGTCAAATAATAAGACTTCAAAAAATTAAATTTTTTTAATGCCAAAATATTATACACTTCGAATACGTTTTAATAATTTACTAGTTAAAAGCAGCGTATAATAGTTGCTATTAACTCTTCAACGCTTGTAAGTTTCTGGTATTGAATATCTGGATATACCATGCGGAATAAAAAGGATCTTACATTTAAATTTATTGAATTGGCTTTTTTAATATAAACGATTAAAATATTTTGTTTCTATTCCTTATATATATATATATATATATATATATATATATATATATATATATAT
>JAOUZG010036556.1:6092025-6124977 GCA_026289955.1 Argiope argentata | reverse complement strand
TATACTCTCAGTTTAAATTCAAATTAATTTCTTAATTTTCAATTAAAGTGAGCCATAATAACTTCATTCTAAAATATATTCTTATTTCCTGATCCATTCCACTTGATTTAGTTACTTAAATCAACAGAAGCTTTGTAAAATTGCTGTATCAGCTAAAAAACGGCTACTTTCTCACACTTCAAGTGTAAGGACAGAAATTGTCCAGCTTAGCACATTCCATTAAAAGATCCCTAGGATTTCCTTGCACGAGCTGTACATGTGATTGACATCCGTCCAAGATCCCTATTAAAATCTAAAGGTATAAATTCAGAGGGATAAAAATTTCATCAGCTTTTTCGTCAATTCTTTTTGTGTTGCTCATATGATAACTTGAAATTTACTATTGAAGATTTCATTATACATTTTTCTCTCTCTCTCTTTAACTAAGAATAAAACTGATTAAATAGTTGACTCACCAAGCGTGTCTGTTAATTTCAAATAAGTCGTTCAACTATAACCTCATATTCATGATTCTGCCAAACTGTTAGATATTAAAAACACATTATTTTAATTCCTTACATACATTCTGTTTACCGTGTACCGTCGTCAACAAAAATAAGGGAACCACTATTATTTATTATCGCATCTTCATTTTCCCATCTGTTGTGTGCTGTTTTCGAATGGGGAACAATCACCGCAATATCAAAGTGCTATTAAAAAATCGTCTACTTTCTAAATTTTGTAAAAATTTAATTCCACTTTTTTATTCATTTTATAAGTGACTCAGAGATTAAATAAAATTATTCTTTAGCTTTCGACAAAAAAGAAAATTTTCCTTCAAAATGTTTCGTGATACAATGAAAATGGCTTGGATTTCAGTGTAATAATGTAAACTATTTTTAAAAATTAAGCAAAAAAATATTGTTTTGAAAATTTTCAAAATTGAGGAAAAATTTTAACAGACATTAAATGGATATTATTAAAAAGACAATTTTTAAAGTTTTGAACGGTATAAAATTTATTTTTGTGCCTTAATATTTTTGAAAAGAATCACAGAAAAAAGCAAAAATTCGGCTTAATTTTCAATTAATTAAAATGTTAAAGAAATTAATCCGAGTTGCACATTTTTGACAAGTTTTATCCGTACAAAATTAGGTAAATATAAGTTAAGCAGTTTGGCCTGTAGAACGCCAACACAGGCATTCATTTTTATTATTATTCAAAATTAACGAGTAAATATTTAATTTTTAGAGACTTTTCAGAATCATTTAGACAAATTTCATTTCTTTTTAAAGTAAATTTGAAAATTTTGTTTAAAAAAACATTTATAAGCCTTTCCTAAAACAATGAATTAATAAGTACCTACTCCGCCAACATAATGAATTAGCTGGTATTATAAATAAGCTAGTAAACGGTTTTTTAAAACATTTTTTAGAAAGAATAAACTATATGAACAGAAACGAAAATTTTAAAAGCATTGAAAAATATTAAGTCTACAATTGGAGAATATAATATCAAGTTATAACAACAGATGGCGCTAATCTGTCGAGTCTATATCTGCTTTACGGTTATAAATTTAAAAAGAAGAGGGAAGAGATCGATGCATCAACTATTTGTTTTTTTAAAAAAAGAGAGATTATAATTATCGCTTGCAAACATGATGTTGTTTTGGATAGAAGATGAGTGCTGCCAATAAAATGTAGAAAATCGCTCAGAAGAAAATACGCTTTATAAGTTGATGCTGATCGGAACGTGAAGATATGCTTTTGCTTCTAATGAATTTAATAATAGGGTTTCAACTTATGCTAATAATGTGTAAAAAATGAGGAAACTTAATATAATATTTTTTTGAAATTAATTCTGTGAAAAAAAAATTCTCTCTTCGTTTTCATAATCGTCTGGAACTATTGGCACAAAATAATTAATTTTAAATAAAAGGTTTCAAGTTGTATTGTTGTTTCAATGAGTGAAATATAAATTATAATTAGGTGTTCTTTAATTAATTAGTATTACAATGATTTTAAATAGTTTATAATGCTTATTAAATGTATATATTTAGTCTTATTTTATAAACAACTAGAAATTTGCGTGGATTATCTTTCGCTCTAGAATACTAGTCACAATTATATCTTCTAATGGATATTATATTATAATTAAGAAATGCATTTTTTGAAATTTCACCTTTTTTTAAGTCTGAAATGTATGAATTTGATTCAATCAGGGGAAATATTCGTTGCAATTTTTTTAATTAAAAATATAACATTATGCTATAAAGTTTCTAAAAATCTATCAAATGAAATAATTTTTTAACGGACAAATATTAAAAGTATGACATACACACTTGAGAAAATTAAGAATTAAAAGTACTAATATATATGACAAAATTAAACCTTTTAATATAAAAAAACAAACGAAATTTTTAAAAAAATTAAAAATCAATATATAAAAGGTGAATTATTTCACATCTATTAAAAAAATGTGTATTATAGAAAATTTAAGGTGGTCAGAGATAATCAAATTTTGGTTTTAATATCCAAAAAAGTAATTAGTCATTTTAAATTTAGCAAAAGCAAACAGTGGAAGGATTTGGGGAAACAATTAAATTATTTAGAATTTCTTTATGAAAATAGGAACCTTTTTACAAATTGTGTATAAAATCAAATTTAAAATTATTAAAAGCACAGAAAAGTAGTACCACAACAAAATTGACCTCATTAAAAAGATAATACGTATTGAAATAGTATAAAAATTTGTGATAGACAATTTTTGGGGAAAATAGCAGAAAAACGTCTTTGGTTTTGAAACTTCTGAGTTATTTGGGCTTTATTTTTTGCACATAACCAAAACGCAGTGTCTGAAAATCTTTTATTAATTTATACAAGATCAGAATACTTTATAGCGTTGAATATTTCCAAAACTGCATCTTGCTTGATAAAGTTTGATCAAACTAATCCTGATAATAGATAAAAATTAAAATATTTCTACAAAATAATGAAAAATAAAAAAAAGTGAGCACATAAACTGTTACTTAAAAATCATGTTTTAAATATAAATATAGAAAGATTAAATTTTTATGAGGATGAAATTTTAAATACCGTTTTTAATTGAATAATACAATGGAGGCATATTTATTCTTTCATTTTGGGTTATTCAAAGATTAATTTTATCGTCTTTTCTTTTTTCCCAAGAAATTTTCTATTCTTTTTTCTTCTCGTTTATAAATATAATAAAATCGATTATGTGTGTGTATATGTGTTGGTGCTCCGGAGAACAATGTGACCTAAAATTAACTAACTCGGCGAAGATATGAATTTCGGAGCTATTCTTTCAAAATTTTAGTGAAATGTTAAGCAGCTAAAGTTTAAAAAAAACATCTGGACATTTCTTGACAATATTTTTCGAAAATATACTATAAGACAAAAACGATTTTTATAAGTATTTAAATTTTAAAATACTTTTTTAATTAACGATACAATATTAAATACCTGTAAGTTGCGTTAATTTTAACAAATTTTTAAAGGTAGCAACAATGCTTTCCATTGTTGTAAATTAGACACAAAAGTATCTATTTTACTCAGAAAGTGAAGATTACTATAAATTAGGATACATATGAAAATTACCATCGTGGAATTAACGAGAATTACCAGAACAGAAACTTACTTTTAAATAGAATATTTTTATAATAAACAGAGCAGGTGTGAGACTATTAAAACAGCATGACTGTATTGACTGTTACAATTTGATGCTTAAAAATATTTTATTAATAAAAAAACTCATCAAGTCATACATATGAGATTAAATTGAAATTAAACTATTATTACGGCTCCACCAGTTTTTCTCCAAGGCTTTAAGCAGACAAGTAATAGGATAAATAAAACGTTACTGATATAACAAACTTTGAATCCCTATTATAATTTAAAATTATTTTTAAGAGTATAGAAAAAATAAAAAAATTATGCGAAATTCAACTGAAACTAACCACATCTAATTTTCCCAACAATTAAACAGATTATAAAAAACGGTTATTAGGAATTATAAAATAACGATAAACTTATTCAACGTATCAACAATGATGTAATAAAAGAGAAGATCAAAACTATTTACATGATGATTAAAAATCTCGCAGATAAATTGTGAGAAAAAAAAGAGATTTTGATAAACTATGTATCATCTGTACAATTTTCACTCTTTATATGACATTATTCAGATAAACATAAATATCCTCTATTTTAAAGGATTTTTTTTGTAAATTTGTATAACATAAGAATTATGCAATTTTCCTACTCAATCACTAACGGAAAAACTTGATACGAACTTTTATTTCCTGTTTGAAAGAATTTATCTCAGAAAGAATCATCTGCTTTTGTTTTTTCAACGAATCATATTTAAAAAAAATATCGTCTGTCTGTTGCCGAATATTCAAGTTTAATGCTTACAAAGCAATCTTTTCACAACCTCCTATAAAATGCATATCTTTATGGCAAAACATAAATCGGAGGCTTATTTTAGAATATTTATGATAAATGTTAAAACATAATTGTAAATCCTTTCATAAAAATGGATTTTACTCCATACTTATGTATTAAATGTTAAAAGTTAAACGTTTACGCATTTAATGGCATCAAAATGCGAAATAAAATATGCTCTTCTAGAATGACACAAAATAAATGGAATTTAAATTGAAAATTGAATTATAAGTAATTATTTTAAGAATTCGATTAAAAACATTTTTAATCAGTTTTAAAGAGCTTTTGCTTTTTTCTGAACTTTCAATTAAAAAATTCCATTTTATATTTTCGAGGATGTAACATAGTTGTCTATTATTAGACCTGCTTTTATCACTAGTGGATAAAAAAATTCTTCAATTCAATCTTTTGAATGGAGATCGAATTGAAAATAATTGAATAGAAAATTGCTTTCGAATTCATAAAATAAGATTCTTAAACGATAATCCATCATATCTTTGCCGGATATATAGTTCAATCATTATACATCACAATGGTGTCGAATCCCTACTGAAATGCTTTAATTATATAAGCAGTTTTTCTAAATGATTATATTCTATTTCAAAATTGATTCGATCAAAGATGCGTACAGAAGATATATATAATTTCAGAAGTATTAACAAAGAAATTCATTTTAACGATTTAACCTTTTTTCAACACTTTAATTTCATTTCATTTTTTTCAATATTATAAAGTTTGAATTTTTTTAAATCTATTTTTCATAAATTTTCTGGTGGGAGAGATTTCTAAAGCTTTATGCAATTACTATTTTCGTTATTATCTTATGAGAACATGATGCTGTATTCGTTAGTGTTTTTTGAATAATTGAAGGTAAAGAATATTTAAAGCTTGAAATCGCGTATACAATGATTAAAGCATAAATGGCAATATTCATCAGCATCTTTTAATCGCATATATTTTTTACACCTGCTTTTACCAGCATTGCAATATTATTATGTTTTAATATTTTTGCGGGAGCTTCATAATTGATCTGTGAAAACATTAATTAAGTAATTAATTCTTAGTTAGAAAATAGAGTTTACAAAAGTTATAATAATACATTAAAGATTAAGAAAAACAGAAAATGATGACAATAAGAAAAAAATTTTATTTTTCAATGCATTGATAAATATGGGCTTTAACACACTAAGTTTATTTAAATTTATTAAGCGCATTTATAAGTATATTACATGATTTTTTAAAGATGTTATTTTGTTATTCATTTTTTGCTCATTCTCTAATGTTCTGAAGTTTTGAAACTTTGTACGATTGTGTATTTTGAATCACTCTACATTATTTCAAACCATTTTGGAACCCAGTTTTACATTAATCAATCAAAAATATCGGATTTTAATTCCATATTGATGATGACATTTGACAGTGAATCTAAGAAAAATCGATTTCAAAGTGCCATTATATATTTTTTAAAATATATAAATAAAATAAGTAAAAGAACAAAATCCTACACTCTGTTTAGTTAAAAAAGTTCAATTAATAAATCATTTCCACGGGAGTTTTTGAAATGCAATGATGAATTTGAAATAAACAAAAAAAATCTATTTGAAATGTTTTAAACCAGTTAAGTCAAGTAAAAGGAAAATAATGAGATAGTTACAAGAGAGAAGATAAACAATATAGAACAACAGTAATAAGTGAAGAATTCATTTAAAAGAAAGAGAAAGTGCTAATACCTTAGTAATGTTCAGCTGAAATCTATATCAATATATACAGAGGGATTCAAAAGACTTTATAAAGACTTCAAGTATTAAACCAATTCACATAAAAAATCATTTTAAATAATAATGGAAAGCATGCCTATTTTTGTATGTGCGTTTTAACATTCTACTTATTATGTCATTTTACCCAAAGTAATTGAATTTTCACAAATATATTTTGGGAAATAAAAATGTTCACCTAAGAATTTTTTATAAAAATATTAATTAAAATTTAGGTGAGATTTTAGATTTTTTTTCACTTGATAACACATAAAAATATTGTGCAAATTTGATTTCTACACAATTTTTTAAATCTAAAAAAATCGTCTTTTTAATTAATGTCATCTTAACTGTGTAGATTTCTCATAAATTTCAGAATTTTTTTAAAAAATTATTTATTTTTAATATAATTTTTTTGCAAAACATCTTATTTTCTGATTAAATTCAAATAGAATTTGGTTTTTATTATTCAATCAAATATTTAATCAAGTGATTTCTCCCTTGATTTAAATAAAAAAAATATAGATTCGTTTTTTTTTTTTTTTTTTTTTTTTGCTAAATGAGAAAAGGTAATTATGTTCGGTCAAAACATAACAATTTGAAATACATTATTCAGAAACTTAAATTCAAATGCATGTATGTACAGACAGTAACTAAATATTTTGAGTTAGATTTACCAAATTTAACACCTATGTACTTCGAAGAATGAAATAAGAATTTTAGCACATTATTTTTTAAAATTTTAATAAATTAAAATTTAACAAAAGCTTGACATTTTTTTCCAGATAACTTCCAAAGATTATATTGCAAGAAAAAGAATTTTATATTTTATTTAAAAAAAGTAACTTTTTATTGATACCAATTAAGTTGCCCTAATTTTTAATTTTTTAAAAAATTTAATTTACTTTTTAAAGTATTTCTCATTTTACATCAATACTTTCATTGTTACTGCTAATGCTTCCCTTTGATTATTTTGTTTTTCATTTCAACATTCAATTTATATTTCTGTATTGAGTAGGCAAGTACATAAAACATGGTTTTAATAAAAATTTTAAATATTGAATGTATTTTCTGATGTTTAATTTCAGAAGTAAATATTGATTTTAAAAAAATAAATACACATTTTTAAACACTTTTATATGATAGCTTATTTATATTCCCTCATTCATTCTTATTGCCGGAGACCGAGTTCAATTTAGTTATTCAGAACTTTTTTATTGAATATTTTTCTGATATTTATTTAAAACATGAAGCCTATTCTGTAATAGATACAAATTTCAATAATGATTTTTTTCAGTGTTCTTGTTTTTTTTAAGAATATGTCAGCATATTTCTTTATTAGTTAGAATTTAAATGAATTCAAATTTAGAATTAAACTTCAAATTTTAGTAGAATATTATAGAAGAGTATAAAATAACGAATAGCTGTGAAAGGTTTCTAAAATAGTGCGAAGAAATAAAATAAAATTTTCAGAAATAAAAAAAAATTGTAGATTATAATTAGTTTAATAGGGAAATCAAAAAGACTAAGTTATAAAAAACTGAAACATAAAACAAATTCAAAAAAGATAAAATGAAATTTTCTATGCATATTTCAATGTATCATGTCAGAACATAATTTCTGCTGTTGTTGCTACTTATAGCACTTGCCATGGACAAGCTCCCTGCTGATACAGCAGCAGATTTAAGCTGAAAGTAGCGTCTCTTATTTTTTAAAGTAGCGCCAACTAGGGACAAGACAACGACTTAGCTACAAGATCACCATATTTGCTTGCACAGCCCGTTTTTACAGGGGGCACACTCACGCATCTCACAGATAGCACACAGAAGAACAAACACGCCCGAACCGGGACTCCCAGAGCACGTTAACTCTGTCCCAGAAAGCCGGTACATCATTTCTTGAACGACCAAGCACCACGCGCTCGTGCGAGTTATATTATATTTTTACACATTTTAATCGTTTCATTGAATGAGTAACTTTAGTATTGCAAACGATCCCAAAACACTTGGTATCGCATTGATTGTCTAAAAATATATCGCATTTCCTATTTATTTCATTTTATATCAACACGGGCTCAAAATGACATATTTCTAGGTTGTATTTGCTGTAGTCATTAATTCATTTTTTTTAAAATCAGATCTTTTGTAAATGCAATGACAACGCGTTATTAAAAACTGATTTCTTGAGATGCTCGTGAAAATAATAAAATTTTTATTTTTCGCTTAAGGATTTTTGTTAATTTCAAAAAGCTCATTCTAAAAACAACATCATGTTCTGACCTGATAAAAAAAATTTTAATAAAAATTTGAAGTTTATCATTAGTTTGAAAGTGAAATCAAGAAGTCTAAGTTATGAATAATGAAAAAAAAATTCAAATATATTAAATATAATATTTCAATAATATTAATGATCTCTTAATATTAAATTTTATACATAATAATTATTATATTAATATGTAGTTATATTTAATATACATTATTATATATTAATATATAGGAATCAAATATAACAAAACTTAAATGTATACAAATATAAATATATATTAAATTTTGTGCAACCAATAACCCTAAGAAGCAACTAATCGATAAAGCCGGTTAGATTAAAAATAAACATATAGTTAAGTCCCAAGTTTGCCTTATTCAATACGAGATTGCACAATAAACTGTCATCGTATTGGAGTAGACTTTATAAGTCGTAAAAAGTAGGTCATACTCCCCAGAGCAAGATTTAATTTTTAGTTTAACAGATATTGAGGAACTAAGTGTTAAATTGAAAGCAATAAATTTAATAGATATCTTCTCGAATTATATTGATCGGGTCAAAACAATCCCAAGTTGCACTTTTGCGGTTTCGATCAATTATTTTCATACTTCCTGTAAGGGAAACAAAAACCATGCGTTGCACTCATAGCTTAAGGTCAAAACGTTTCAATTTTATATTCAATTACAGTTTTTACACAAGTTTCTTTTTCCTCCTCTGACATGATAATAGTGATAAGGTGCTATTTATCAAAGAGGCCAACAAGGTCACGATCAGACGAAGTATATCGTGGAGGATTCTTTACGACAATACGTAATTTCCTCTGAAAAGATTTCAACATTTCAAACCCTTGTTGAATTAGATCTTTAGCTTCCTTTCGGTGTTGTAATCTTACGTGTTATAACTGTTGTTAACATCGTTTTTCTCAACTAATACAAATCATGCAGCGATGATTAGGATACTTATGGTTTGCTGATTTTTACCGATTTCTGAGTGGAATATTTAGTTTATTTCAAAACCTATTGTTTAGATGAACTTATGTTAAAACAAGTAATATATATATATATAAATATTAAGTCAGCGAAAAAAAACTTTATTTTGGTAACTTTTTATTAAATAATTACAATTAATATAGATAATTTATGAAAAATTCATACCATGCCAAAAAAATATTCGTATTCGTTGAAAATAAATCAGAGCGCGCTCAATGTATAGGCGTTGAATTTTCAAAGCCTATTGAGGCAATGCAAATGTGTGAATTTTCTACTGCAGTTGGGGTAATGTAATATAGATTAGAAATTTTTAATTTTCTTTATTCTGCATTAGTTTAATTTGAAAGTACTTCAACATGAATGCGAAAAATCAATTAGTTAACGTTTATTTTAAATGCATCAAACATTAAGGAAATAAAAAGAATCGTTTGAAAAAATCGACCGAAAACATGTTAAGCCTAACTTCATTAGCGTGGGGAAAAACAAATTGTATTAGCTACTTATTTGAAAGTTAGTTTTTACTTAATTAATGAGTTAATGTTTGGAAAAACTGTATCAACATCGATTGTCACTCACTACAAGTTTTAAAAAATGTATGTGAATGTAACGAGCAGTTATAATTTTATTTTCAGAATCCCTCAATTAAAAGCCTCCGTTTGCTTATTAGCATAATAAAAATAAGATTAAAATGAAATCTGCTATGCAGGTTTCAATGTATCATTTCAGAACATCATTTCTTGAACGGTCAAGCACCACATTCTCATGAGAGTTAAATAATTTTTTTATTCATTTTAATTGTTTCATTGAATGAGTCCCTTTAGCAATAGCAAACGATGGAAAACACTTTGTCTCGCATTGATTGTTTAAAAAAATATCACACTTCCAATTTATTTCATTTCATGTAATCACGCGCTCAAAATGACAGTTTTCTGGGTTTTATTTGCTGTAGTCCTTAACTTATTTTTTAAAATCAGAGCTTTTGTAAATGCAATGGCAACGCGTTATTAAAAGCTGATTTTTTGAGATACTCGGGCAGATAATAAAATTTTCACTTTTCGTCTACGCGTTTTTGTTGACGCCAAAAACCTTATTCCAAAAACAGCATCATGTTCTAATATGATAAAAAGTATTAGTTGCACAGCTTTGGCAAATAATAGTTGCAAAAATTGATATTTAATAATCTAAAGCGCGTTCTTTGGCGAGAAATTGCTGGTATCACATGTTGACATAACCGTTTTGAGGCACACGAGTAAATATGATTGATCGGATCGTCACGACAGCATTGGAGGGAACAGAGATAGATTTCTAAGAGCCATCACTAGCATTTCCTATGAGAAGAATGTCCCTTCATCGTTAGGGAGTAGTCAGCCCCACTCCATTTTTGTACCCGCCCGGGCGTGAGCCACCCACCATGTTGCAAGTTTCTTATCGTCAAATATGAGATGCCCAAAGGTGAGCTTAGCTTAATTTTATTAATGTTTTGTTATAAAGCAACGCTAGTACTACTTTGGGACGGATCTCGTAATTTTGAACCATTGTCAGATGACAAGGACGACACTCGGACTGTCATCCTCCTCTATATACCACACCACATCAGTAGGAGGACGTACGTAACTGACGGATTTACCATGAAGCAGACCCCCTTACACGACGGTTCTTCGTTGGAATCGGGTCTCGAACCTCCAACCCTACATCACGAGACGAGACTTTACCACCATTTCAACGCGACCCCCCCAAAGGTGAAAGAGAAATCCCTGACATTTAATACACAATTACAAGAAAATCGAATATGTATTTTGGATGTCTTTATTTCTGACCGATTTAAGTCAAAATTTCATATAAAATTATAATTGCATTCACACGATCATATGCCAAATTTCATTAATTTAAATTGTAATTGAGTTTACATGTACACAGTAGTACAGATCGACAGATTATCAACTCTTTGATAGATTAGACTGAAAACTTAATCACAATACACCTTTTTCATTCTTCTTACAATCTTCTGTGCATCAAACTTAATTAATAAGCTGAAAAGTTATCTTCAATTGTAAATAATATATTTAATATTCAATCATCAGTATATATCATCCGTATTAAATTCTAAAAAGAAATGTGAAAGTATTCAGGTCCGACGCGCACAAGTTATTACACTATAACACAGAGGATTTTTTTATATGTTTTATGTATTTTTCTTACAATCTGAATAAATTTCACAAAAAGTTATTAGCTAAAATTTATAATAAAACTAAACTTCAAAAGGCACTACGTAGCAATATAAAAATCTCCCATTTCTGGTTACTATATCTATTGGATTAAGTAACAAAAAAACTATGACAAAACAGATTAAACAACAAAACGGGCTTCCTAGAACATTTTAATCATTGCAAAATATGATCACAGTATGTATTTAATACACAGGATAAAAAAATAACATTCTCAAGTTTATTAATCCTCGAATTCTTTGAAACGTAGTACTTGACATGATCACTACAAAGTTAGAAGAGATACATCAATTGTTTCTATGAAGGAGTCACTTTAGTATTGCATACGATCCAAAAAACTTTGTCTCGCATTTATTGTTTTAAAAAATATATCCCATTTCCTATTTGTATCATTTCATGTAATCACTTGCACAAAATGACATTTGTTAAATGTTTTATTTGCTGTAGTCATTAATTTATTTTTTTAATTGGAATTTTTGTAAATGCAATGGCAACGCGTTATTAAAAGCTGATTTTTTGAGATGCTCGTGCGGATAATAAAATTTCTATTTTTCGCCTACGGATTTTACTATGATTATGATTATTAAACGAAATACTATGATTATTAAACGAAAACAGTTATATACGTAAAATTCAGTACACATTTCAGTATCTAAACAGTAAAGACATTTGACACATTTTGAACCAAATACGTCAAGTTGTTGTCCATCTGTAAGTACGTTTTTCGCATGCTTGTAAATATGTCCCCTCAATAAAGCAGCGACTTGAATAGATGAAATTTAGTACAGGATCTTTTTTTTAAAAAAACATAGTTGTGTGTGTTTAATTTTTTTAAATAGTCGGTCATAAAAAAGTTGTTTGAAATGATTATTAGATTTTTTTTCTATACTTCGATGTACAAAAAGCTTATTTCTGAGATTATGAAAATAAAAATCTGAGTACTAGTAGTGATAATGGAACTATCAAAGGATCATAGCTTTATGAACCAGCAACGAAGGCAAACGGATTTAAACCATAAGTCTGAATGACCGGACCGCTGCAACAGCAACACTGGCAGGAATTGGATTGAACCTTAATGACCATCACCGGCCACGGTATAACCCTTCCTTTAGGAAGTACGTCCCGTCATCGATGGGATGAGTCTAACCCCCACCTATTAGTGTACCCTTTAGAGTGGCGAGATTCAACCACCACGCCGGAAGCATCTCATCCTGATTTCAAGGTGCTCCCCCCCGGAAGGTTATACAGGGGAAGTCATAGACAGACTCTCCGACCCGCCATAAAAACACACGGATTAACCATAAAACTGAATGACCGGACCGACACAACAGCAACACTGGCGGGAACTGCGGTTGAATCCTATTGGCCATTACCGGTCAGGGTACAACCCTTCCCGTAGGAAGTAGGTCCCGTCATGGATGATAGAAGTCTACCCCCACCCTTATTAGTGTACCCTCCCAGGGTGGCGAAATCCAACTATCATACCGGAAGCATCTTATTCTCATTTGGAAATGCCCCTTGGGGGAACAGCAGGGGAAAATAGGATACCACTTTTATTTGAAAGTATATGAGAGGAGGATTATTTCAGCTGATTTAAATATTAACATTCATGTTATATATGAATATTATAATTCATTATGATATTTTTTAAAGCCATTCTGCTGCTTTAGTTTTACGTTGCTATTTCACATTAGCCCCTTAACCGATTTATTTTCCTCACTATCTAATAAGATGACACCTATTTTGAGAATATTTTCTTATTTTGATTCAAATGGAAATCCATGAAATACTTGGCTTATCTACTTATTCGAAGTCATTTTACTGTTGAATTATAATTGTTATGAATGATTTATTTTTTGCTTACAACTATCAAAATTCGATAAATCGATGCACGTACGGCGTACGGGCAAACCGGTTAAGGGGTTAAATCCTTTTGACCTTCAGAAATCTGGCAAAATCGCTATTTTGGCAATGCCGCTCTTCTAAACATATCGTTACCAAAGAGCGGCTGCTATCAAATCGAAAGGTATGGGTGGCAATTTCATTTTAGATTTTAAAATTTTAAATCCGTTTTCTAACTACATATTTCATTTTCTACTCGAAAAATTTCATTAAAACTATCTAAGCTTCTCTGAAATCTCCCAGATTAGAACGTAGGCACTTAAAAGAATCTTAGCAATTAAGTATCTCCCAAGGCCATGCATTTTTTTTATCGTGCCGAGTGTTAACTTTTAGAATTTATCAGCTACTTCACAAGACTTGATCGATAACGTCGTCAAGATCTCTCTGGTCCACCCCTGTTATCTAATACTTTCTAGCAACATTAGTTTTGAAAGTTTTAATCTGTTTTTTTCTTCTTCTTCTTCTTTGTTATTATTTTAATGGATACTTTTAAAACTTTTAACGTTTTAGACAGCCGACATCTGTCTTCTGGTTAGTAGAGCCGTTAAGATGTATTTCGAGAATGATCGTACTGGTTATTCCGTCCCTTCTTAAACAAGATCTGAATCAGGACGTGCAGCAGGAATTTTGGAATTGCAGACATTTTAAATGCAGATAAAGCAGTTTGGAAAGTGAAGTGGCGATAGGTGCTATCGGAATCTGCGAGATCAGCTCTCCACTTGAATTTCAATTGATAATTTTGAAGTTTTGATAAAGATACTAAAGAATGGTTTTAAAAACAGCTGATTTTGAGAATTATACTTATTAACCCCTTGACATACGAATTTATTTAAACTTCTAATTAGATGACAGATCCTATTTTGGTCATTTATTGCTAATTTGATTTTTTAAAATTATATATGAAGCATTTGGGACATTAAAGTGTTACGAATTGGTTTTTGCATATTTATTTCTCTGGTTTAATTGCACAATTGAAACTAAAAATTCAGTAATTCGATGCGCGTGTCAGACAAGTCATTGTATGCGAAGGGGTAGCTCAAAATTAGAAGCATGTTTTCTAATAATCCCAAATTCCACAATTAGTAGAAATTATTACTATTAATTTAAGTACTAAAAATTGTCGAAAATTAATAGAAATGAAATAAAGATACGTCGTTAATTTTACGACGGTTTTTTTATTTAATTAATTCTAATTAATTCTTTTTATAGTACACACACACACACACACACACACACACACACACACACACACACACACACACACACACACACACACACACACACACACACACACACACACACATATTGTATAATATTAAAGAATGCAATATAATTTTGTTGATTTAGGTGACTAAGCTAAAAAAAATCGATTTTTGGGGGGAAGTTGAAAATTTTTTCTTTATTTAATATTCTTAATTTAGAGAATATTTTTAAAATAAAATCCTTAGAACCTAGTTTATATTTCTAATTTTCGAACAGTTAGATTTTTTCATAAGTTTTAATTATATTTTACATCTTTAACCCTTTGCACTCCGAAAAATAGTTAGACGCAAAATTATTACACCTAATACAAAGATTTGTTTATTGCTATGAAAAATAAATATGCATGATTCTTTTGAATCGATTTTTTTTGAAAAATTAATCTGCATCTCTTAACCATTCATTATGTAGGCGTTTTTAACAGTTAAATTTGAAAAATAAATAAATCAAACGTCAAAATGATGCACAATCGTGAATGGTGAGTCAGAGGCACCATCGGAGTGCAAAGGGTTAAATGCTATTTTCTCATTCCAATCTGTGATTGAATTTTAATCTCTGATAGAATTCTCCTGTGATAAATCTCGCAAATTCAAATCTAATGCATATTTTTTGTTCAAGGTGTAAAAATTTCTCATTAAGTTATGTTGTTTCTGAAGTTGAGACTAAATAATCTATTTATTTTGAAAGATTTTATAGTTGTTTTAATGTTTTATGAAGTAGAAGAAATTGAAGACTATTCTCTAATTCTAGAAGTATTTCTCTAATTCTTTAAACTCTTTATTTATAAAAAAATTAAATTAAACATATAATACTTTGGGAAAAAAAACCACATCTAAAAGCAAAATTTTAAAATTTTAATAAGAATTTTAATTATCTCAAAAAAAGGATTTGGAAATTTCCATAATAATTTTTGAAAATATTACTGCACAAACATAATTTTTGCATAATTTTAAAATTGAAAAATATCTTTTTAATGACACTAATTTGATTGTGATATGAATTTTTTCTCTTATAATTTATAAAAAGTATTTTTTGAATAATTTTTAATAATAGTTTTCATTATTTTATTCAAAATCTTCATCTGCAATTCTTAATCTAATATTAAATAATGTTATTTGCTTCTATTGTTGAAAAGTAAAGAAGAAAATTTGTGTTTATTATCTGGTCAGTTTATATCAAGAATAAAGAAGAAATATTTTATTTATTGTCTGATCTGTTTGTATCAGGAATAAAGAATGAAGAATATAATTATTGAATATTAGAAGCAATTAGAAAATAAATTATTCACGAAGATGCACTTCTAATGCTACTATGATGTCATGATACTTGACTCCATTAAGAAGGTTCATGAAACAAGGAAAGAAATAGGTGTGAAATATCATAAATATAATTTTTAAAGAAATTTTTTTCATTGAGTCGATCGCGATAGACCCATGAATTACCGAGACATTTTGGGACGACCGTCTGTATTAAGACCTAAGATGCGTATTCTAAACGACTTACTTAGCATTTCTTGAAAATAAACTAATAAAAACAGAGCGCTAGTGAAATAGTTAAATATCCTTGATGAAAAAAAATAGACATTCCGCAACAATATATATATATATGTTTGAAAAATGTGTCTAATGTTTAAAATGCATTAAGGGTATAGAATTTGATAGGAAGCAGTCTGTCATTCACTTATGTTTAACGCAGTTTTAATGCAGACTGACTTTTATATTGACTGATTTAATACTTTCAACTCTATTTTATGCAAACCCACTAGAATATCATTTATAATCATCCTGCAGAGTAATCGTAATTGTCCAACGCTTATAAAAGAATGTTAAAAAAATATTTTTAAAATATTTTTTTTTGTAACAACGAATTGTAACAGCCATTAAATTTTGAAAAAAATATTTCTGTTTCTGCGATCAATAACATCTTAAAATGATTTTTATACGCATTCTAAAAAAATAATTGTAACAAAAAAAGTTCCTGCATTCGATTAATCGCAAATACATTTTAAAATATAAAGACTTTCAAAAACTGTTATAATTTGCCCCGATTTTCTTAATTATTTACTTGTTTTCTTTAACAGTCAGCTAATTCAGCCAAGTTAGTAATTCAGTAACTTAAAATTCCAATAATTCAGTAATTTTAAAAATTCAAGAGGGTTAAGTAACTTTTATTTTTGTGTTTTGCATTTATATGCGAAGACCACGAAGTTTTATTAGTACAACTACAAATAATAGTCATATAGGCTCAGACAATATATTACTCATATTTTGAGTCTGATCACAGAGATGAAAACAGTACAACTAAAACTGTATTGACACATAGACATCTAAAAATGCATCTCGTATTTTGAACCTAACCCCAAAGATATTAACAAGACAACCAGAGCTGCCATTGCCCCGTAGTCTTATTTAGAAATATCACTCATATTTTGAGCCAGACCACAAAGATACTAATAGTACAACTACAAGCCACGTAGGCTCAGATATGCAGTGACACTTTGAATTTTATTACAAAAATACTAACAACTAGAACTGACATTGCCACAAATATCGCATATTTTAAGCTTTATCACAACTAAAATCGATGGTACAACTAAAATCGATATAGCCACATAGGCTTTAAACTCATACTTTGAGCCTGATCAAGTTTACAACTGCAATCTAAACCAGAACTGTCGCCCCAGAAAGAGAACTAAACACAAATGATCTAAGTCTCCACATATATGAATCAACAGTGACTGAATTTAAGTAAGCTCTTATTGGTTACCAATACTTATACCCAATATACTTTTACTTTATAAAAGCAAAACTATTTATCGAAAGTAACCAGAAATATTTCATTTGGTGATGAGGATAGGTTTAAAGAAAGAAATAATATAGTTCAAGAGTGGCACTGCTTTGACAAAATCTGTAAACCTCCCTGAAAACTTTTTATAGTTGCTCCACTATAGTCCAAATCAAAAATTGTCATCTTTTTTAAAAAAATAATAATAATACAATCTTATATATAAAGCACTAATAAAACTCCTTTAAGCTGGCATACATTCTTATCAACTGTATAAATATTTATTTTCTTAACTTTTGAATTTTTTAAAAGCTTCGACTCTTCCTAATACTTATTTTAGCCATAAGTTTACGCATCTTGATTTCGTCGCAAACGCAATGTATTCCTAACTTAACCCTCGCTTTCAGCAAGGGTTTACTATACTTTTGCTGTTTACCATTCACTTGTAAAAATCACGTTCTCCTAAATTCCTTTGCTATATTAAGAATGATCTAAATCTTTAGTTTTGACTCCTTGGAAATGAGTTTTTAAAAAAATCATATCCTTCTAGACGTATTGGTTCATTAAGGAATTCGTCAAAGCATAGATTTTTCCTATCTGAGAAGAAAGTTTTAACCAATAATCTGCTCAAAGGCTCATCCTCAAAATATAACAGAATGAATCATCGATTTCGAAGGGCTCCCCAAGTGCTTTTTGTGTCCTTATTCTCAACATTCGACAGCTATGACTTTCAGTCTGGCATTCACTTTCCAAGTCAACATCTCACAGAATTTCCTGGTCGGATCAGAAGTTCCTCAAAAACTTTCAGTTTTTCCAGACCTTTAAGCATTCTTGTCACAGCAGGGAAGGAGCAACTATGCACAGAGGATATTTCACTGTCCTACTTGCCAGTTCTTGGTGTTCCAGATCTCGCAGCAGATGACAGCCGCTTTCAAGGTCCGCTGGGTCATGTCTACCTTGATGGCGTGGACCATTACAGTGTTCACGGAAGCTGAACATCAAGTCTTCCGGCGTGAGTGACATTGACACGTGTGTGGCATGGTTCGTTAAGCTCGGATGATGCTTGCCTCATTCGATATTCGAAATATTGATTCTATTTAAGTAAGACTTTATATACATTTTACATTCTTATTTCAAAATAAAGATAGGCAACACGAGTTTGATTGCTTAACGAATTATAACTCGAAACGTTATATAAGCTTTTCGTTAAGTTCATTCATGGATTAACTTGTCTCGATTGCATTTTTTACTGTTTCATTAGATGACTCCTTCCATTTCGGGTTAAAATTGGGTCCCATTTTACATAACTGAAAGATGGACACAGCTTTAACTAGGTTGGGGATTGGGCACACAGGAATCATCCACCAACATTTATTGATGGGAGATCCAGCATCATTTTCCTCGATGTGTTATAGTCCGATGTCTGTTTTAAACATTCTGGTGGAATGTCTATGGAATTCTATCCAGCACCTAATATGTTTTTAGAAATCTCACCCTTAATCAGTTGCTTCCTAAAACTCAGCATATTGTGCTTTATAGTTTTTTAAAAAATATTGGGGTTTTCTTTATCATATATAAACGTAAACCTCACTTTTTAGTACATTACCATGCCTTACATCATTGTTACACTTTTTCATCACTCACAGATTTACGCTTTTAGACATTTGGGTTTTGTAAACATTCCGTCTTTGGTTTTATTATAAACTAGCACATATATTTTATACTCAATAATGTGACTCATCTTAGCCAAAGATGGCTTTTGTGCCCTAAAACCACAAACTAAACTCAACCCAACCAATTGGCTTTGAAAATTCACACATGTATACGGTTTGATGACATTTTACATAGTGATCAGACCGTCAGCTCTCAAACATACATATCAAAATTTCTACGCGTACGAAATCGCTGGTAAAAGGTAGTAATAAATAATAATAATGCTTGTGTGTATTTTTATAATTTATCTAAATTCTTTATTGCCACTTCTTAAAACCTTAAAACAGAATCTATAACCATTACTTCAGAATTAAACATTCATAGTGGTAAAATGAAAACTAGATAATTGTCTTTCAAACTTTATTTGCAATCTCTTCAGAAGAGACGGATTTTCCATCATTAAAACTTTTACAACAAAACTGATTGGAAGTTTTCTTTCTTCTCTACCTCCTGATGGTGAAAAATGCTTAGAAGTATAGAAAAAAATTCTTCAAATTCTTGCACTTAGCGTAAATTCTAGCACAATAACTAATAAACGGAAACGGTTAGATGCTATAAAATTTGGTGTATAGATCTAACAACTAACTTTTGTAATAACATTTGTCTCGAAATTTGTAGACACTTATCAAATTTCGAGCCAAAATCAAACAAAGGGTTACCCGTTTCTCGGTCTGCCCTTTCAAAAAAGTGTAAAAGGGATAAGCAAAGCCTGACTAATGCAGTGGCATATATGCCAGTTGCCCCGGCCTCCCACATCAGAAGGGTCCCCCAAATCGAATAGAAAGTGTATTTTACCTTTTTTTTAATGAACTTTTTTAAATATTGTTTTTAAAAGACAAGAAAGACAGAGGAGGGAGGCAAAGAAGTTTCTGCCCCGGCTCTAATTAGGCTAAATAGAGCCCTGGTGACAACTTCAATATATCATATTTGATATCAGATTTTGTAATTAAAAGTGTAATTTTGTGTTAAACTTTGGTTTCAATCTGTTGAGAAAAAGTCGTAGGAAACACAACTCCGACTTTCAGACATTATTAGCCACATGACAAGGCTAAACCTCCAAAAGACTCGCCAAGAATGACATGATACATTCAGTAAGAATGCTAAATTCAAGCCAAAGGTTAATATTTCGTAACTACTTTATACTAATGGCATGAAAATGTTGAGGAGACTACTCCCAATGAAGTTTTTCAAATATATGTTACTTCCTTTGATATTTTCGATATCGCATTGTCATGGTAGCGAATGCCTATCATAAATCATTTGTACCTATCATAAATTATATAAACCATATCAGATATCTGTAAACTACAGGCTCCGCCGAGGCTGTGTGTGACGTGATTGCAACGTCACTCATCACCTGAGTATTAATTCGCGTAGCTTTTATAAAGCTATTCTCTCCCTTTCTTCTGAACACACTCGTGCACTGCCTCAGTGAAGCGAGTAGTAACAATCAAATGTTTAATTTCTTTAGTTAAATTGTAAATAAAATTATTTTCCTAAAACATTGCAATGATTGGAATCCCAGCAAAATACACACAGCTTTAATTACATCATTTCCTTTTCTACTACTTTTTACACTAGTACTGAATCAATGAATTGGGAATAGAAGTTACTATACCCAAGTATATGGAATAATGACCTGTTCACTTTTAAAGTTATTAGTTTATTCAAAATGATAATGTAAAATGGAACAATCTTTTTTTAATAATAACGCAACATACGCAAGTCTTATGCTTAAAGTTTCCGCCAAAGTATGATCAATTTCATTTCGACAAACAAATCCGCCGTTTTCAATTGAATTTTGTTATTTTATGCAGCAATTACTTTTATTTATATTACTTGAAATTGTGGCTATCAATAAATAAACTTTATTTAATGAAAACAAAAAAATTGGGTTTTCTGATTCATGAACAAATAACATCTGGTCGTTTTTTAAAGATTGTTACATTGAAATTATGTCTTTTGATTAAAGGGGGTTGAAAGATTTTGGTTCTTTACCGTTATAACTTCGAAACAAATTCTTGCAAAATTATTATTTTTCCGCCGTGTCAAAATTTTAAAAGTAAAGGCTTCAATGATATATGTTTAATTTTTGTACAACTATTACTTTAATCAATTTTGAAAATTAATTTAAATGTATTATATATTGTTGTTCATAACAATGAAATATTTAGCCTATTTTAATGTTTAAAAGCTTCGTTTATTCACGGGCTTTTGCCAATTTTGAACAAAAGTTACTTTTTTCAAAAAATTTAATGTTTATATAATTTTTTTAAAATTTGTATTTATTACTTAGCTTCTTTTTGTGGAAATTTGTCTTTAAAGTTGTCTTTTAAAAACTGTTCTGTAACTGTATAACTTAATTTTTCCTATTCTTCTGTAATTTTAAAAGTAATGTAAATAGTTAAAATTTGAAAAGTATTATTGTGAAATATATTAAAATTAAAGAGGAATTTGCCTGGATCTTACAGAAAAGTTGATTCTTTATTTTAAATAATTTAAGCATTGTAAAAATATTTTTTGTGGTATAATTTCTTCGAATATATTGCAGGAAAACTCTTATATTTATACTAATTATATTATTATTATTAATAATATTTATACTAATTTTTAATTAAAAATCAGATTACGAGGCTGAAAAGTTTTTCTAAAAAATATTTTCTACGCAAGAAATAACTACGTGCCAAATTCGATAGCTGTGGGTTCAATACTCTGCTCTGTAGATAAGTTCAAATGATTTCTTTTCATATATGGAGCATAAAAAATTCATCGGAAGTATCCAGCTTATAAACAATGGCAAGTTAAAAAGCGATATTAAAATAATATAAAAGCTGAGAAGGGTTTCGCTTGAAAAAAAATGATAAATATCTAATTTAAAATAAGTTTATGTTTTCACTTATCTAAATAAATCCTTTTTTTTTCATTGTGAAACTTACACGGCTCAATTCAAGCGATTGGAAGTAATAATAATAATAAATATTCACTAAAACAATCATTTCTGTCACTATTCTCTTTACCTTATCTAATCTGGCAATGCAAAAACTTCCTGGCCAATTATCTCCTTTACTGAGAAAATGCTGATTGCCGGCTCGCAAAATAACTTTGCCCGCAGAAATGAACGCAAGATAACCACCTTTACTCTGTGAAAATCCAGTTTCACTTAAGTGATTAATTGCTTATAGGTAACGACCGGGGGAAAAAAAATTGCAAATAAACAAATAAGAAAATAGTATTCCAAAAGGCCACTCTACGTCCTTGGAATCCCACTCGACCTTTGACCGATTTTTAAGCTACTTAGCCCTTCAACATCCCTCCCCCTCCCCCCCTCTTCAATTGGACCAGTCTTTTTCTCATTCAGCACCTCGGGCAACTCAACTCGAACACGAACTACGTCAGATAGAGGGCTTTTAAAAAGAGAATATTTTTCCACCAAACAGCGTTTTGGACCGAAAATTCCTTAGATAGGTCATGTGGATAAAAGATTACAACCAGTTTTTTGGAAAAAAGATTTTTCTGATTTTTCTTCTTCTTTGTCTTGACAGGTTTTCAAATCGGAAAAATGTTGTAGATATACTCGAGATATTTATTTGTTTGTGCCCTTTAAAAACACTTTTTCGATATTTTGGTCGAATCAAATATTTTTGACATTTTTTAAAAAAGTTTGTCGTATGAGACATGAAGAAAATATTGTAATCGTTAAAAAATTCGTTTCTAAAAGCTATGAAACTCAACACAAAATAAGCTTGACGTACAGCGAAAAGTCGAAAGAAATTATTACCGATCTTTTATAGTTAGAAAAGATTTACCATGAAGACATTAAAAATATAGACCATTTAAATCGTTTTCTCCTTTTTTTAAAATCTCTTCTCTTGAAATATCAATATAATATTATGAAATGGAATTCGATAACCGAATTAACTGTCCGAAAAGGCCCAACAACAAAAAAAAGTGCAAATTTCAACAACCAATACGAGTGATGGTTATTATTTTTTTCCATAATATTTCAGTTAAAAATAGTTGCATATTTGAAAAACATCTCAAATTTCTTAAATTTTCCATTTATTGTTCATAAAAACTATTTTTATCATGTCAGAAGATGATGTTGCTTTTAGGATGAGGTTTTCAGCGTCAACAAAAATCCGTAGGCGAAAAATAAAAATTTTATTATCTGCACGAGCATCCCAAAAAATCAACTTTTAATAACGCGTTGCCATTGCATTTACAAAAGCTCTGATTTAAAAAAATTAGTTAATGACTACAGCAAATAAAATCGAGAAAAATGCCATTTTCAGCACGTGATTATATGAAATGAAATAAATAGAAAATAGGATATTTTTTTAACAATAAATGCGAGACAAAAGTTTTTTGGGATCGTTTGTAATACTAAAGTGACCCATTCAATGAGACAATTAAAATGAATAAAAATGTAATTGAACTTGCACGAGCACGTGGTGCTTGGCTGTTCAAGAAATTATGCTCTGACATGATACATTGAAATATGTATAGCAGATTTCACTTTAATCCTTTTATTATTGATTTAATGCCAACAGATTTCCTTTTAAATGCTTTATTGGGAAATAAAATTAAATCACTTTTTAAATCAAAGGGAATGATCAACTTGAAACATTTTCGCGCGTTCTCGAATACCTCTTCTCCTCATATAAAATTATGGACCTTGGGATAAGGCTGTGACCACCAACAGAGCTCGGATTTTTATTTTCAAAGTCCCTCCTAAGAGCAACTTGTGTTTCGTAGTATATAAAAAGAAACGAATGTACATCTTGGATACCTTTTTTAATTGATTGAAACCGAAACTATATACAGAACTACATATTTAGTTACAGGATCATATATTCAAATTTATTTGTTAGCTTAGTCTATTGATAAATTCGACTCAATATATGATTAAGGATCTGTAATTTAGATGCTAAATCTGCCTGAAAATTTGGTATACACTTCGTTCGCTGCGGTTCGTAATAATCACGTTCATTTCTACGTGGACTCTGCAAATAGATTTTGTCCAAAATTTTACAGATGTTTACAAATATGATGCACAGACTATAGGCTAAGTTTCATCAGTCTAGGTCGAAAATGTTTTGAGTTATTGTATTTCCAAACAGTAAGGCATAGCAAGACAAGTATATATTTTTTAAAATTTTGATTTTGGACTGTAATTTTGGAGGGTCTGAAATATGGATTTTAATAAAAATCTTGAGTTCATATTTTTGATTATTACAATGCTTTCTGAATATAATTCCATTAACTAAAATCATAAAAAGTATTGCTGTAAAATATATTTTAAAAACATTTTGGAAAATTCTATCAATATGCGAAAAAAAAATTGTTATCAATGGAAAACTTTTTTTAAAAATTTTAAAATTGTATGAAAATTATTTTTATGGCGTTATATGCTTGAAAGTTATTGATGTAAATACAAAAATTTCTATTGGTTCTTACTTAAAAAACAAATTTAGATTTTTAAGATCTCTTTATTACCAAGCACGTTGTATCCAGGAAATCATTAGATGCGAATTTCGGCACCTCTAATTCACCCATTCGTACATCACCCTAAACGACTTTCTATAATGCGTAAGCAAATTATGCATAATATGTCAGCAAATAAACATTTCAATAATAGCGCATTCAACGAATGCTGAATTAATAACAATGCTGAAATTAATAATAATAAAATTCAAAATGAAATCTACGATCCCAAATTTCTAATTATCATATGAGAATGCTATTATCTTTAAGTGATTATATATCTTAATTAATTTAAATCATAAACCAGTTTAAACCGGTTTGAAACAATCACGAGACCTCTATCTGTCTTTATCTCTCTATAAACAGGTCAAACTTAAAAATGCATCTGCTTTCAAAGAAGCATAAGTAATAATAATGCAACACTGGTAAGCAGGTAAAAAAAAAATTCTTCAACTGATAATTTCCGGGTGCCTTCAATCTTTATTTTTTTAGCCGTAAATTTCGGAGACATCAAAACCTCCTACCCAAAACATCATGTTCCCACATGATATTGTTTTGGTTAGGATGATTAGAAGGATACGTCATTTTTTTTAAGTTTTGACTTTAATTTTAAAATAAAGATAATGATGTTGATGATAAACTATGCCGTTATTTCAACATAATAAAAATTTGAGAGACCAAAGAGAAATCGAATTACTAAAAATTCGTATTCAAAATGTTCAAATCAGCTAAATTCCAGTGAAATCTTAATTGCATGCATAGATAAAATCTCATAGATCAAATCATTTTAAAAAGGAAGTTAAAATGCTACTGTGAATTATTATTTGCACACTAAAGTATTTTTCTTATCTGAATATCTGCTAAATATGATATTGTTTAATCCGCGCGTTAATGACGTCAAAAGGCCAGTTATTGCTGCAACAGTCTTTTAATTCCTCTACAACAATCGACTTGCCTTAACTGTAATTCAGTATGACAATGATCTTTTCTGACCTTGTTGAACACCGAAAACCACCTGCCGAGACAATAGCGGTGAATTTACTTGCAATAGGAAATGAACGATGCCCTAACCACACTGTTACACTCTTCTTTGAAACTGGATAGCTCAACACCGTGAAACTTACCGCAGGTGGTTAAAAAACAATTAGGCACTGTTATCGCTTTATCACAAACTATCCCTATCAACATCAACAATAAACCGGAGGGAGTGGTATCTCCAAAAATTTCTTGCACACTCTAATAAAATAATGTTATTATTAATTGCCTCTTATTGACGTATAGTAGTTACGAAATATTAACCTTTGGCGTAAATTTAACATTTTTATCGAATCTATCGAGTGATTCTTGGCGAGTTTTAGGGCGATAATTCCTCGTGTATTGTCAATAGTATTTGAAATTCAAATTTGTGTTGAAGGCACATTTTTTTCTCACTTGTAATGCAATATAAAAAAATTTAAAATTTTGGGTGAGTAATTTTTTTTCAAATTTTTAAATGCTTTTTTTTGGGGGGGGAGGCTCTAAATTTTGGAGAGACGTTCTAAACTGCGGGAGTGGTCTCCCCGAAACTTTCTTGCATATTTTCTAACAAATGTGTCCTTTCAGAGATCGCCTTACATGGCATTGGTTACTCTAGTTGCGAAATATTAACTTTAGGCATGAATTTAGCATTTTTACTGAATTTATCGTGCGATTCTTGGCGAGTTATTTGGCGATTAATCCCTGGCATACAGTTAATTGCATACTAAAACCAAATTTTTGTTTTAAATGTGTGTTTTCTTTCAACCTATTGAAAACAAACATTTGACTCAAAATTAGATTTGCAATAAAATAAATCATATACCAGATTTGATAAATTTAATTTATTGTAATTTTTATTTATCGATTTTCGTTTTCGAAAAACACAGACCATCAACATATTGCATTTTCAGAATTTCCAGTTGTATTTGGTTCAAAATTTGATAGGTACCTACTTTTTAGATCAGGGGTGGGCATTAAGTTGATCGCGATCGACCAGCGGACCATCAAGACAAATTGGGGTGACCGCCTTTACTATAAGAAATCAATTGTTATATTCGTGTGTCACCAATTTGGCAATATTTATGTGAAGGAATAATGGAAAATATAAATTATATATTCTCTATATCTCTTGAGGGAAATGAAGCTTTTCTCTTTCAAGATGGCATTATTTTAAAAGCACGTTGCTCAGAGCCCGAGAATAACTTTAGGGATCTAATAAAAGTGTCCTACTTTTTTAAAAAGTTATGTGTCATTTAACGTCATTCTTTGACTTTATCTTTCTATGTGAATCAACATTTTCAATGATGAATATAATTAAGACAACTTTTCGTTCTGGTCTCATAGATCCCCCCCCAAAATGAGAATGAGATGCTTCCGGCATGGTGATTGGATCTCGCCACTCTGGAGGTACACAAATAGATAGGCACACACCCTCCACTCTAACAACCAATAAGAAGGAATCCAACTAGCCACCTCACCTACATATCTGACAACATAGCACTATATATACTGTTTCTCCTATTCTGCAAAGCCAGGTGCCCATCGTAGAGGACCACGAACTTACTTTACGCTATGCAGCTAAGCAGTTACCATAACCGGGGATAAGCCCCTGCCGGGTTAAGCTCCCCGTCAACCCAACCACTATTCTCCCATCGATAACGGAACGAACTTCCTACGGGAAGGGTTATACAATGGCCGGTGATGGACCTTAGGATTCAACCAATGTTGTTGTTGAGGCGTTCTGGTCATTTAATGCTATGGTTTAAGGCTTATTCCGTGTGCCTTCACACAAGTCGGAGAGTCTGGTATGACTTTCCATCTCACAGACGACCACTTAGAGTTCATTGCAAGATTAGCAACTACTAATCATATAAGGAAATATCCAAGACTGGTTGACAGTATGCAGTCTAAGTCTTGTATTAACCATAATTAAAAGAGCTAATTTTAGATGAAATTTATTTTTAACATATTTTGAATTTTTCTCTATTAAATGCATCATTTGATATTATTATATTTGCGTCTATATTTATTAGTTTGTGGTTATATAGGTAAGTGTGTATTCAGTATTTATTATTAAGTTTAATAAAACTTGTAGACCTTTTTTTTTTTCGCTCACCACACTTACACCACTAGATGGGCCGTAATACCTTTAACCCTTAGTGGCCTGATTTACGAAAGTGATTTATTTTTGATATTACTTTGTTTGCTTGATAAAATAAAACAATAATGACATTTGATTTTTTAAAAATTTCGTTGGAAAGAATATTATACAACAGTAAAATACGTACAGCCAACCTATAAAAAACTAATAGTAATGTGAACATTCGGTTTAAAAGATTGGTATCAAAATTGAAACTCTAGGTTATTAAGGGTTAAAATATTAGATGTAGCCCGTGCCCTAGAAAAATCTGTCCAGCCCTGATGTAGATATTAAATCTGTGTTCTAAATTGTATCCATCTAGGTTTCTTCGTTTTCGTGTTAACTTTTCTTCAAGCAGCAGATAGACAAACTTCCTAAGATTACATTTTGTTCAAAATTTGATAGGAATCCATAAACTCATAATTCAATAAACCAAATTTCAGCTGTCTAGTTTAAAGCGGTTTTGAGTAAGTGCATTTATATAACATAACGCCACCCTGTTCGTATAGCTTTAAGTTATCTTACCAGTTGGATGAGAACAAGATGAACGGAAGGGGAAAAAACGAAATAATAAAAAAAATTATTAAAAGAAAGAAAGACAGTACCAGGGAATTCCTAAGAGTCTCATCAGGATCAAATCCTGTACGACTGTATTCAATTTTTGTTGAAGTAATAACAAAAGGGGACAAGAATACTTAAACAAATGGTGACTATGGGTTGAACTTACAGGGAAATGAGATCACGAACTGAAAAGGAAAAAAGTGATAAATTACTTTGAGAACATCTGTATGGCATGTATAAGTATATAAACAATCCCTGCAGAGTCAGAAATCTGCAGCGTCCGTCTGGGTCCTGAGGTTTTGATTTCCTTCGTGAGAACCGAACTTTTGAAGTTAGCATTTCGGCTGATTTTGGAAAGTGGCATTTTGGTCACAGCTATTGTGCGGTCTTGAAGAGGTCTTGGTATTTATGAATATGATTTACTATAGCGCATTTACAGACTGACAGACAGATACAATACAAAAAATCTATTTATCGAATTCAAGAAGTTCTGAAACATGGAAATTCGTCAAAATCTCCAATACTGGTTGTTTGACGATTATAATACTTTTTCTATACTTTGTATAAGAGAAAGTAAAATTTAATCTTAAATAATCTAATTCCTAAATACAAAAAACCACTGCAGAGTCAGAAATTTGCAGGGTCCGTTTGGGTCCTGAGGTTTTGATTTCCTTCGTGGGAACTGCACTTTTGAAGTTATAGTTTAGACTGATTTTGACCAGTGGCATTTCTGTCATAGCTATTGTGCGGTCTTGAAGAGGCCTTGTTATTTATGAATATGATTTACTGTAGCGCATTTACAGATAGAAAGACAGATACGATGCGAAAAATCTATTTATCGAATTCAGGAAGTTCTGAAACATGGAAATTCATCAAAATCTCAAATATTGATTATTTGACAATTACAGTTCTTTTTCTATTCTTCAAATACGAGAAAGTAAAAAGTAATCTTAAACAATATAATTCGACATGACTAATAAAAAAAAGAGAAAACAATGAAATATCTTCCATCGGAATCAGTATCGTGAAGCGCCATCTACACGAACGGCAATCGAAAGCAGCCCCCATTTGTCTGTGCGTCCTCTCTGACAAACTCCGTAACCGCGACACACACACATAATCGATGTCGTGGAAAGTGTTACATAACAACAAACGCATCACCCGTTTTGTTTGTACTTTTGTTTGCATCTTATCGGAATGCTTCCGGAACCTGCACGTTTGTTGATACGGCGACTCGGTGGAAGGCATGCAGCCGAAGAACGCTTTTTTGTTCTTATCATGGAACGGCAACGGTATTTCCAGAGCAGCTCTGCATCTCCAGAATGCGGAGGGGGGGAGAGATGGGCCTTGGGGTCAAGGTCTTTTTTAGAAGACTGTTGATCTCAAATCATAGCATGGACCAAATAAACAAACCTACGTGGGTTTAAACCTACGTGAGTACAGAATTATGATGTTTATGGGCTTGATACTGTTGTAATAAACACAATCTAAGTGGGCTCCAAAAAAAGAAATACAGTTAAAATTATAAGGTTTGTAGGCTTGGTGCTGTTGTAATAAATAAAATCTATGAGGGCTCTAAAAAGAAATACAGTTTAAAATTATAAGACTTATAGGCTTGGTATTTTTCCAATAAATAAAATCTTTGAGGGCTCTAAAAAGAAATACAGTTTAAAATTATAAGGTTTGTAAGCTAGGTGCTGTTGTGATAAATAAAATCTATGAGAGCTCTAAAAAGAAATACAGTTTAAAATTATAAGTTTTGTAGGCTTGATGCTGTTAAAATAAACAAAATTTATGTGGACTTCAAAAAATATCTATATAATTTAAAATTATTGTGTTGATTGGCCTTATACTAAATTGCGTCATGAATGACGAAAAAAATCGTTCACAAGACAGATTGTATGACCTAAATTTGTCAAATTTGGCACGTAATTACTTCTTGGATAGTAGGAACTCACTAAGAAAGATTTTTCCATAATTTCAGTTTGAATTTTTTAAATTAAAAATCAATGAATAATTTAATTTTATGTATTTTTTACTCAAAAATCTCAGAATATAATACACAATTTTTTATAATAATTTACTATCGTATTGCAAATAAAATTCAAAACACTCTACGAGATAAACCGTGGAATCAATGATTACTAAATTTAGCCTATAGTTATATTTGCTATAATGATTTATCAAGGGAGTTTCTAAAAACAAAATTAGATTTTTTTAGTAAAAGTCAATTGAAATTTTAATTTCTTTCTTCATTAACTCTAATAGAATGGGAAATATTAGCATTTTAGTTGCTTCATTAAAACTTTTTGCATGCAATTTTTTCAGCGCATTTCTTTGAACTAATCGTTAAAAATTTAATGTAAAGAGGATATACTAAATTTCCTTTGTCTATCTCGAGGTAGATGTTTTAAATCATCGTATCTAATTCCACAAATGTATATTTTGGCTCAAGGTTATGTGGCGATAGCTTCATAAGCCAGTTAGCATCTACGATACCGAAGTCCACTTTTGGTGTAGTGGTTATATTACTCGGCTACTGACCACAGCGTCGCAGGTTCGTATCGCTACCTTCACACGGTACATTGGTGACCTTGACAACAAAACTTTCCGCAACAGTCGGGGCGCCATCTACCTGCAGCAAAACAAACAAAATCGTCAAATTCACTTGGCGCAAGCAAACAAAGCCTCCAAATTCACTCCACGTAAGCAAAGCAAAGCAAAGTCGTCAGACACACTTGACGCAAGCAAGCAAAGCAAAGTCGTCAGGCTCACTTGACGCAAGCAAGCAGTAACTCGCCATAACGATAGGCACTGTAAAAATCGTTCGTCCCTCCGCCGACTCATTGGTGGGGGAGTAATGTGGCGCTAGCTTCATAAGCCAGATAACATCTACGATACCGAAGTCGACTTTTGATGTAGTGGTTATGTTACTTGGCTACTGGCCCTAGCGTCGCAGGCTCGTATCGAGACCTTCACACGGTACAGTTATCTAAAATATGAAAAATCGTCAAAATCTTTTTCTTTTGTTTATGATGATTACAATACTTTAACTTCATATACTTCGTATACGAGAAAGTAAAAAAAATGTGTTGTCAAGCCTTATGGCAATTCATTTTTAAAACACAGAAATCGGATTATCTCTTTGATTTTGAAATTTGAATTATTATTTGTCCATGTATTTTTCGTTGAATCTATAACGCATTAATACGAGATCCTGAAAATAAGAAAAACGCCGCTTCTTCTAAAGCAAATTCTTTCCTACTTGCAAAAGCATTTTTATAAATAATAACTCTCTTCTTTTGAGATAAAGCGAATAAATTTATATATCCACCTATTTATGTGAGCTCACTTTTATGATTATGTGACTTGGGCTGCAGATTAAACGGTCAATTAAATAAACAAAATGTTTAATTAATGTTTTCGTGCATTAAAACAATGACAAGTAGATTATTCTAGCAAAATAAATTGTTTGTTCTGAGGATGGCGTTTTTATTTTGCATAGAACACGGGGCATTGACACCATATTAAGTGGTTACGACTCTCTTTATTATTTGTTCTTTTCTGGTGGGGAAATACAACGAACACAGAAAAAAATAGCATGAAACATTTTGTGAAGAAGGTTTCGCCTGAAGTATTTGAGGGGAGGAAAATGAAAGAGAATACAGTTTTAACAAGCTACTTTTTAATATTAACGATATATAAAATAATATGTAGTGAGTCAGATTATTTTCTTACGCCCATCATGACGTAACTGGTATATGTAATATTTTTTCCCTAATAGCATGATGTCAACAAATAGGGCTTTTAACCATCCGGATAAATATAAGAAGTTTTTAAAGAAAAATAATTAATTAAGAAAATTAGATCACTTCTATTTAATTAGATAACTTTGATTGCTTGATTTCGTTAGTAGTTATTTTTTATTTTAAATTCAAATTTCAAGACATTGAAAAAAAATTAATGATTATATACTTATAAATATATACAGCGATAAATATACTTGAAAGAAGTCATTGGAGTTTTTTAATGATATTTGTTTTTCGTATTTTCCAACGAATAATTTAATTTTTAGCTTTTGTCCTCTAGTGAAAGTTATCTGACCTTATATAGTTTCAGAAAAGAATTCGTCTGCTCAGTGCATTGATTTCGAGATAAGAAGAATTCTTCTCGTAGTGGAAGAATTAAAGTTTCAGTGAAGTCGGAGCTCAAGTAATTGGAAAATTATTTTTAGGACATAGCTTATTTGAAATTACACACACACACACACACACACACACACACACACACACACACACACACACACACACACACACACACACACACACACACACACACACACACACACACACACACACACACACACACACACACACACACACACACACACACACACACACACACACACACACACAC
>JAOUZG010036556.1:6075219-6091925 GCA_026289955.1 Argiope argentata | reverse complement strand
TGTGTGTGTGTGTGTGTGATCTCTTAATAGTGTCTTTAGCAAATTATTTTTAAGTTTTGAATCTAGATAGTCAAATAACTTGTATAATTATTATAGAAGACTAAAGTCGTTTTTTTTTCATAGCACTCTGTATCTTGATAGTGATTTAACTCATATTATTATTATAGAAGACTAACGTCGTTTTGTTCATAGTACTTGATAGTCATTAAACTCATATTATTATTATTATTATTATTATTATTATTATTATTATAGAAGATTTGTATCTTTTTGTTCATAGTATTATGCATCTTGATAGCCATATAACACATAATATTATAATAGAAGACTTACGCCCATAATAGAAGACTTACGCCAGTTTTGAAAATCACTATTTTAGGACAATCAATGATTTCCTAATTTTAGATTAATACACCTTAGCGATGGTGTATTTTCTTTGAGACAGTCAATTTATTGCTATGAAAGGGCGCATTTTTATTAGATAGTCAGATTCAAGTTTTCATATATCACGCAGTTTTAACTACAGTTGTGTGGACTTTCATTTTATTTAAAATTTAGGTACTTTTCCTTTAGCCGGGCGTCAGCAAAAAATCGCAAAATAACGTAGAATTCTGCTAAATGTCTTACAACGATTTTAAAGCAAAAAATCGCCAAATGAAGTAGAATTCAGCCAAATTTCTTTGGCGATTTTTCGCTGACCTGCTTTCCTGCCAAACGAAAAAGTACCAAAAATTAAAAAGTATTTTCTATTAAAAAATTAATATAAAAAATACTACAATTGAAAAGAAATAATCGAAAATCTCTAGCAATTAGGTCTGAAAATGGGCTTTCCACTGTATAGAGTATATCAAGACATAAATGTCATAGAAATTGTTTTTATTGATTTAAAATAAGATTATGATAGTTTTCTAGAAACCTATTACAATTTTACGTGCTAAGTAAATAGGGCACTCTCTTTTTGGAAAACAGTGAGATTCTAATAAATTCTGTTTAAAATTTGCTCATTTTTCAAAGTCATATCTCTATTTTAAAGAGAGAAAAAGAGCATTTACCACTTTAATCATTTCCTTTTAATCATTTGACATAAAATTGAAATTTATAGAATCCAAGCAGCCAATTAAATTGTTAGAAACTTCAACATTCTTGTACAAATCTCTCACTATGCCGTGTTTTAAGTTGGATTTTATAGTCTAGGTAAAAAAAAACTAAAATGTGTTTAGATGTATAAAACTACATCATTTATTTATTGTCGCGCTTTAACTTTTAATTCCTATTTATATTTGGGAAAGGAGTTTCTATTCCCTATCTGGCAACATTTCAACTCCCGATTTAGCTCACGTGTATATCGAAAATAGATAGTTTGGGAATGTTGTGTTAATCGTTAAAAATATTTTTATTTCTGTCTCATGTTTTTTTTTTGTTCTAACTTTGTAAATAAATCACTATTATTTTTCTTATTTTAAATTAACAAGTATTTAAAAAATTAATTCAGTTCCTATTTAGGTCAACAAAAATATTTTTATTTTAGTTACTTTTTATTAAATAATTCGATTAATATAAATAATTTATGAAAAAATTAATTGTTTTCCCGAGAATGCATCATTCATCTTCGCCTGAAAAATACATAAATCCTTTTATAAATTGATCTACTGCCAGTTAATTTCTGTTTTCATTTCAAACTGCTAAAACTGCTAAAACTTCAAACTGCTAAAACTAAAACTAAATTTCAAACTACTAAAATAATTTCTGTTTCTATTTAAAGTATTAAAAATGAATTAATATTTGCAAAAACCGTATTGACATCGAGCGTCATCCACTTCAAGTTTAAATAAAAAGATCAAATTGAAATATGCTATGCATATTTCAATGTGTCATCTCAGAACATAATTTCTGGAACGGCCAAGCAACACGTGCACGTACAAGTTAAATTATATATTTATTCATTTTAATTGTTTCATCGAATGAGTCATTTTTATATTGCAAACGATCATAAAAACTTTGTCTCGCACTTATTATTTTAAAAAATATCACATTTCTTATTTATTTCATTTTATATAATCACGTGCTCAAAATGACATTTTTCTAGGTTTTATTTGCTATAGTCATTAACTTATTTTTTTTTTAATCAGAGCTTTTGTAAATGCAATTGCAACACGTTATTAAATGCTGATTTTTATCATGCTGGTGCAGATAATAAAATTTCAATTTTTCGCCTACAGATTTTTGTTGATGCGAAAAACCTCATCCCCAGAACAACATCATGTTCTGACATGATAGAAAATGTACTTGAACTTGAGCGAATGAATAAAAAGCATTTTAATAACGTCTGGAAATTCGAACAAGATATATATAGAGAGAGTGTGAACTAATAGTAGGAATTGAAAAAATGTTTTCGAGCATCCCAAAGGATCTATTTATATCCATAGGCAACATGAATTTTTGGGTTTTCTGTTTTGTCAGTTTATTTATGGAAAGTATCCAATTACTATCTCTTTCCTAATTATCATCGCTTTTTAAAGAAAAACCAGTAAACAATTTTGAAAGTTTCACCCTTAAAAAATTGTTGTTGGAAACTTGAAATTAAATACTTAGCTTAATGGATACACAATTATAAAAGAAAGTATATTATTCGTATGAAAAGTCTTAAAAAGCTACCTATTAGTAAGACCATTTTATTTACAATATTTTAAACTTAACTTTTAAACAAGAAATATATTTTTACGAAAGCTGAGTATCTTATATCAAGAGGGGGTTGACATTCTACTAAATGAAATCTTATTTATTGGTGAAAGGTTTTCGTTAGGCAAGAAAAGAGGATGTTACAACAGAAATAATATACAGGACATGTTGCGCAATGGGTTACATTCATTTTTCGCAACTAACTACATATACAACTTTAGAACAATTTATAATAGTACACCGAAAATCCATAAAAAGTTAGGCTTTGCCCTTTTGCGAAATTACCTCCAATTTGTTGAATTGAAATATTATGTTTCTCGAGAGAATTTCAAATATTATGGGACTTCGTTAAGACTTAATGTTACGTAAGACGTTTTCTACTGATCAAATTCTTAGAAACAGAAACATATTATTAGTAACATTTAATATGCTCCTTTTAGATCTAAATTTAAGGTTTTAAATTCTTTTTTAAATAAGGTCTATATAGTTAGAGAAATATCCGCTCCAAGATAAACCGTGCATCTATAGCTTTTACCTTTATTACTGTGTGTTTTATTGTATCTTTTAAGGGCTTTAAAGAATAAGAGTATTGTAAAAAACCCTTTTTGATCGGTATTTCTTTAGGGTGCCGGCCTCCTGGTATAGGGGTAGCGTGTCTTCTTCATGATCTGGGTGTCCCAGGGTCGAGTTCCGGTGCAGGCATGGTTGTTCTTCTGTGTTCTATCTGTGACGTGTGTGAATGTGCCCCTCTATAAAAAGGGTTTGTGCAAGCGAATGAGATGAGTGAATAACTAAGTCTTATTCTTGGCCTTAGTTGGCACTACTTCAAACAAGAGAAGCTTATTTAGGCTTAAATTTGCTGTCCATTTCGCTTGTCCATGACCAGTGCCATTAGTAACAACAACAATATTTCTTTAGTGCGAGTGGTAGAGACAGTGATCACTTCCCATTTTAGTCCCAAATTTTTATTCACAAGTTGATACGTGACACAGCACAAAATAAAACAAAAATATGAAAACATACATACACAAAACTATCATAGCATCATTCGCCTCCTCAGTCTAAGACTGACATATCTTCACCCTCGTTCTTTTTTCCCTCTCCGTTTGGCAAGCCGGGTTACTACAAGAGGTGGGCAGGATTGCCAAAATTGGCGGGTCTTCAAGTACAGCGAACATTACTCACCAGTAATGGGATTATCAATTATACTTTTCTCATCGCCGGTGTCTTAGCGCAGATGTAACACGTGTTCCCCATGTTCTGAGCGTCACGGCTTCGAATTCTGGTTGGGGCATGGCTGTTCTTCTGTCAGTGAAATGTGTGAATGTGCCCCCCTGTAAAAAGGGAATGTACAATCAAACGTGATGAGCATGTAGCTAAAGTCATACTCTTGACCCTAGTTGACGCTACTTGAAACAAGGGGCGCTTATTTCGGCTTAAATTCGCTGATGCCCCAGTGGGCTTGTTCATGGCAAATGCCATCAGTAACAACAACAACTTTTCTCATTTATATACACATCTAACCATTGAATTATCTATAGTAAGTCATCATATTAAAAGCATTATTCATGGATAGTGATCTTGTCTTCCATTCTAAAGAGTATAGGAGCTAATTTCAATAATAAAATATCTCTTAATGAGTTGCAATCGATGTAATAACATGCATGGTGTATATAACCCCCTTCTTATATTTTGAGTAGGTAAAATGTAAACATCAGACATGGATTATATCTCACTGGGCAATGCCTTAATGCAAATAGCATCAGTCGGAAAATTTACTCCACTGTTTGGACGATGAATTTCGATACTTTTTTACTTTATGGCATCCTAGAAAAGAGAACGGTTTGTAATAATCAAAAAATTGCCTTGAATTGGCATCTATAGCGGAGAATCCTCCCAAATTTTGAGCCAAATCTAACAATTGATTGTCCATCTTTTGGTTTATGCTTGATACGGGACACAACGTGGCGGGACACAATGACTTCTTTTCTTTGTAGTCTTGTATCAAGTTATTTTATAATCCAACAGTTATGTTTTAACATTTTTTGTTGCAGTGAATCAGAATAACCATCATGAATGCACCAGAAATTTTGGTTGTTTAGAAATTTTGTTAATTCTGGTCCAATTAAGTTTCAACAAAACTTGCATATAATTTTTCGAAATTTAATAAGATGCTCAACTTATATTAATCTAAGCACTATTATAGTTACATTAAGGTGAAAATAATGCATTTATTATTTGGATTCTAAACAATTAAAATCAAATTAATCTCAAACAGCGTTTTGCAAAACGCTGTGCACAGATAGAGAAATGACGTTTTCTTTTAAAACACCTTTACCGTCTTTTTATTGTTTCTTTCTTCATAGTTCCATTAGAGTTTATTGTGAAGTGAAAATTAACTATTTGCCAATTTTCTTTTCTATGTCGTGTTTTCTATTATAATTTCTTTTTGTGTATTAAATATAACAAAAAGTTATATTTAAAATTCTGTATTCGTAATATTGATGAAGCATCATCAATATTACGATTAAAAACCTTTCAAACTCAAAAATGTCATTTTTTAAATGCAATTTAGTTTATTGCCAAATACGATAACTTAGACACGCCTATGTTTTAGAACTTTATTTTTAAATCAATCCCTTCAAATATGATTAGACGAATAATTCCACACACACACACACACAAAAAAAGAATTTGGCACATGATGTTGCTTTATTCATTTTTCATACCAAACTAGTTTACCAAAAAGGTATAAAGATTATACGAATTGGCCGAGAAAATATGGGAATGTTTATGACTTCGCATGTCATCCTTGCTCAAGGGTTTTTGCATTCATCCAATATTAGTATATGCTCTGCCAAAGCGAATGCTCTAGAATCTTCTTGAGAAATTGTCGTAACGCGAAAAATATTTGACCAAATATGTGAACACATTGATTGTTTGTCCATTTTTTTATTTGCTCGTTGATCACTAATGAAGACTAATAAGAAATCTGGGCTCAGAAATTGTTTATCTGTTTATTTGGGTGTTAATAACTGAAAAAGACTCACAAAAAGTCTAGTCTAGACTATGATTCATCTGTTTATTCGTGAAATCACAGAAAAATTCTCTCAAGAAATCTAGATTTAGAGACGGTTCATCTGTTTATTCGTGAATAATCACCGAAAAAGACTCACAAGAGATCTAGATTAGAGGGCAATTCAATAGTTAATTCATGTTTATAGATATCTGTATACGTTTAAGAGGCATTTTTGGGTCAAAATTCACAAATTCTTTTTATGATTTTATTTTAAAATCCATGCTTTTAGATTTTAATTCTATAATTATTGGAAACCAAGATATGTGATTTTTTAGATGACACTGTAGCTGAAACCGAATCCGAAAATACCAATCCGAAGTTGATTGTTTTCTAGCATTTTATCTAATACACGCCTTTCTAAAACAATCAATCAAGTTTGTACAATCAGTTTGTCTAATATGACATTCAAAGAGAGAATATATATTGTCGGCTTGGTTTCTAAAAAGATATAAGTTGAAAAATGAGATTTTATTCATGCGGTATCAATAGTTATTTAAAAGGTTTAAAAATTCTTGTCCATTTAATTTACAGGGGTTTCAAAATACTATCTATTGATTTTTTTAATATTAGAATCAGTCATATTCACTGAATGATAAAAATAATGAATGATCAGACTTCCTCAGCAACACTGGGGGGAACTGTGTTTGAGTCCCAAAAGCCATCACCGGTCACCATACAAACCTGCCAGCATGAAATACATCCTTCATCGATGGGAGGAGCTAGATCCCCCTCCTATTGTGTATCCTCCACGGTGGCGATATCCAATCAACATTCTGGAAGCATTTCATCCTTTTTTCGAGGCGCCCACCAAGGGGATAAAATCCGAGTTTATTTAAATTTACATAAAAATTTGAATTTTGAAATCAGAATAATATTAATATGAGTAGCGATTTCACGGAAAGACCAAATTTTACATCAAATAAATCGTGCAATTTGAAATAAATTCTTACAGATTTCCAAAAGGACGACTGGTTTATTTCAATATTAAAACCACAGAACAAAAGATTAAAAAATACATTTAAAAAAATTCATTAAAAACTTTTTTAATAATTATTATTTAATGCCTAATCCATTTTAAGAAAGGATTTTTTCAAGTTTAAAATAAGTCAGGTTTTGATTTTCGAAAACATATATTTTATCTCCCTTCTTCGATTCAACAAATTTATAGTTCTGCTTGGTCGAACAGCAAAAATCAATTGATCGACAGACGCAAACACGCATAAAGCACGTTCAATCCCAATAAAAATAAAAGGAGCCCCATCAACTCCAGAATAAAAACACTTATGAACAGCTCCTTAATATGATCTCAACCTTATTACATGAAATTTATTGATCGGTGGCGTGCGGTTTATTAACTTTTCAGGCTTTGTGTACTTGTCCGGATGAAAGACTTATTCGAACAACTTTCCTGTCTTTGTCTGTAATTCTTGTATTTATAGCTGTTATTCCCCTTACAACCGAAGAGCGTCAACACTAATAAGGATACGAGAACCACGTGCAGAATTTTGCGAGTCATCGCGTAAACAATAACAAGGTTCGACTGTTTTTATTGTAGGAATTGAAGTTATTCTTGTATTTTTAGGAATCATCAACTTGATATTTCATTTACAAGAAGATGTGAGTTAAAATGAAGCTGAATAATTTTTGGAAATCGGGGTGAATATTTAATTATAGTTAAAGGTTTTAATTTTTAGTTAATCAGGTTTTTGTTTCGGTTTTCATAAATTATCGTCTGTAATTCTAGTAAAAATATTAGAACAAAATAAAATATTATATAAATATCGATGAAAATAAGATTAAATTTGTTTTAAGATGGGATTGGATTTGTTTTAATAATAAAATAAATTCTAAATTAAAATATGTATGTATAATCAGATATAATTAGATATCGTATGTATCAGATACAGTATGTGATAAGATATTATCAACTCTATTATGTTAGAACACAATAGAATCTAAATAGAAGAGAATGATGTTGGAAAATTCTAATGATTCTGGTAAATACTTGATGTGTGTTTGTATTTAAATGTTTTTTATTGTTCAAAATTATTATTATTATTATTTTGCTTTTCATTAATGACAAAATAAAATCAAAACCTCCATTCCTGTTTAAAAAATAGTATAATAATAAAAGTTCTTGGTAAATGTTATTATACATCCGATAAAATTTATATTTAATGTTTTTATTTCAATTTAATTTTTTTTTTTGTTTTTGATGAATGATTAGACATTATTAAACTGTTATTACATATGAAACTGTCACGAATATATGCAATAAAATATTGTTAGGACATTTTGAAAGTATTTTATATGAATTAAATAACAGTTATTATAATATTATTTTGAACTTTAAAGGATTTATTATTTATTTGTTTTGTCTTAATTATTTATTTTGTTTTTGTCTTAAATAATAGCAAATTACTTCAATACAGAAATTGCAAATTAACTAGAACCTACATATAAAAAGCTATTGAAACCACTTTTAAATAAAATGCATTCAAGGGACTAAAAACTATTCAAAAGGCATTGAATTAAGCATTCATCTAGAATAAGTTGTTTTTCAACCACTTTTTTTCAGCAATACCATTCTTTTTTTATATCTTTTAGCTGAAAAAAAGGATATTTTCCTGAGCCCAATGCACTTTATAAAATGAATGTAGTAATTAATGATAAAAAAATTACATCACATTTTATTTTTATTTTTTCATATAAGTATGGAGTAAGTAATGTAATTTCCACGTTCTCATTGAATTGAGAGCATTGCAATCTCCACGAAACTCCATGTTTCAGAACTCCTTCAGTTCAAAATGCACATTCTCGGCTTTATATGTATCTATGAACACAATAACTCAAAGATACTTTGAAAAATGCATTTGCTTTCAAAGAAGCACACGTAACAATAAGGCAATACTGGTAAAAGCAGGTGCTCTTAAATTTCGGAGACATCAAAATCACTTTACGAAAACAACGTCATATTCTTACATGATTACACTTAACGAATTTTGAACTAAATTCGTCTTCGAGGGTCTGAATTTCCGCATGCATGAAAACAGATAAATTATAAACGTAAAACTTTAAATTAGTGAAGTTTAGTTTTAATTTACTTCAGTTATATTAACATTTCGCTTTTCTTACTGAAATCGATGAAATAAGTTTATTATTTTATAATTACAACTTCAGTTTCGTCTCAAAGTTTAATGCCAACTGGCTGGCAAAAAAAGCGATCAAAATGTATTCACCAAAGATAATTTCGTATAACTATCATTCACCAATACCAATCAAGATATTTGCATCCTTACCCAAGGCTAGTTCAATTTCGTTTTTTCCAGTTTCTTAAATCTCAGTATAAGATATGATTTTAACAAAATTTTCTGAAATTTTGCATTTTTGTTGTAACTTTAGCCTTGTTAATTTAAAATCAAGCCATGTTGAATTTTTTAAGGGCATCTACTTTTAAATTATCGTTATTCTTTTATTTTATGCAATTAAATAAATAAAGATACACGCAGTAAATTGGGGAAACATATAACATAATGAACAAAAAGATAAAATGCTCCTAAAATAATATAAATTATATCTTTCAAATTTTGAAATTTAAATATATTTTACTCTTGAAGCCACTAAAATAGACAGAAGAGCCAGAAAAACTTCAGGTCATATGCAAATCATCAAAATATCATATACAAATAATAAATGCGTTCAATCAACGAAACGCGATGCTGCCGGCAGTGCATATATAACACAACAGGTGTTTGAGGAGGCTATTATATCGATTCTTACAGTAGAATGATAGATTATCAGGATTTAAGTGATTTTTCACAGTGATTAATCGTCGGCGCAAGAGAGATGAAGCAGAGCATTTCTGAGGTAGAGATGAAATTTGGATTTTTGCGCGCGGCCATTTCTAGGCTGTACTTAGAATTTCAGATTTCCGATAAAACTTCAAATCTCTGACAGCGTTGCGGCTTGAAAAAGGACTTGATAGAAAGGGGTCATCGACGTCTGACAAAAATCATTATACGAAATAGACGTTTAATGCCTCCTCATATTGCTGTGGATTCGATTGCAGGCCCATCAATAAGTACTGTACGCACTGTGAAATGTAATCTAATTGATATGGGCTTTCGCAGCCGCAAACCATCTCGTGTACCATTGGAGACTCAGCGGTTCAAAGCTCTGCACCTTACCTGGGCTAGCAAATACAGCCATTGTACTCTTAATGATTAGAAAAATGTTGTCTAGTCTGATGAGTCACGTTTCGAAATGTGTCGGGTGGAAAGCTGTGTGTGGTTATAGAGGAAACTCTATGAATCTATGGATTTCTCATGCTTACAAGGAACTGTTCAAACTGATGAAGGCTCTGTGTGGGTAAGGGACTTGTGTAGGTGTCAGGAAATAGGACCGTTGATGTGTGTAGATTCGACCATGACAGGTCATCGGTACTTTAACATCTTTTTCAACCTTGTATATGCATTCATGCCCTGTGTGCATTCTGACGGACATGGACAATTCTAAAAAGATAATGCACCATCCCACAGGTCTACAGTGGCTACCAAGTGATTTGAGGAGCATTCTTCTGAATTTCTTTCCTTCTCTTGGTCACCTAATTCTTCTGACAGGAACATTATAGACCAAATCTGGGATGATTTGCAATGTACTGTTCCTAGTTAGATTTTTACAACCTCTCCCATGGCTTTGTGGACTGCTTTGCAAGAAACATGGTGTGAATTGTCCATAGAATATCTTTACAAATTAGTTGAATCCATTCTACGTTGTAATGACTTGATCCTGGTCGATCAAATAAAATGGTAGCGCTTTAGACACAAAGGTTTTATTTACAGCTTTATACAGTAACAAAAAAGCACGTACTCTAGGTTAAATGCTAGGAAATATTTACAACTGGATTGTCAGTCCGGCATCTAATACCGAGTCTGACAGGTTGGCCGCGTATCCGGCTACAGCGTATAGCTCCAGAGATCTACGGATTACTTCCGGTAGATCTTTTCAATAAACTCAAGATCCGGTGGTATTTCTTCAACTCAAGCTCTTCAGCTCTGCTCACAGCTCGTCTGGTTGTCGTATCAGCTCTCGTCAAGTCTCTAGCCAGATCAGCTGGTCTCGTCTAACGGACCAGCTTGTCTCCTCCTGCTTCTTCCAAAACCTTCCATTTTAACATTGTTGAAGTTCCGCCTCTCAGGCTTGCATTGGCGTGCTGGAGATGCCGATAATCCAATAATTCTTCAGAAATACTCCCAATGGTGCGCCGTTATGTAATGGGAATATTCTTGAAAACATCCAACCTTTTATCAGAACCTTCACAATACACAAATATTTGCATCTGGAGGTTTTAGCACTTCTCTCTTCAATGGATCGTAAAACGCATGTGTTGTTCATTATCAGATCTTTACTCTAGTTTGGCTGGTCCATAGAAGAAATAGTCCCATCTGGTGTCTCGACACGGTTCCAGTCTTTAAAGGTTCGCAAGCATGTGTGTACCTTTATTTGACTCCATTCAAGTCCAAAGGGCGATATTAAAAGGGAGAAACACAATGCGCAACAAAGGATGAATAGTCTCACCGTTGTCTAGAAGTAACAATGTTTGAACATGTGCCTCTTTCAAAAGGAGATCAGGTTACGATTTCTATAGAACGTCTGCGGCACTACTGCTGGCTCATAGGGGTCATACACGATATTAGATTGGTGTACCAGTTTTTCTGGCACTTCAGTTTACAATTGTTCAAAATATTTAAATTTTTGGCAATTATTAATCACAGCATACTAACTAGTTTTCAAAATCAACAACATATTTTAAAATAAATTAAAACTTCAGTAATAACATTTAGAAGACAATATATTTTTAAAAAACTCGAATGTCGATCCATTTTAGACGATTAAATTCTTCAGTGAGTACATATTGACCAAACAGGGAGTTCCTTAAATATCCAAACGCAAATATTTATGTAGAGAAAAAAAAAGCTTGCATTATTTTTGAACCGTACAACAAATCAATAAATGAAGAATCCCGTAAAACGCTTCAATTTATTGCTTATAATAAAGTAAACATCTCATCTTCAAATTTTCAGTTCACCTCTATTTTCGGAGGAAAACAAAATAGACTCGTCCGTACAGTGCGGAAAAGTTCCATTTCTGAAATTGAATTGTAATTAATTTTCCTTTTGAGCTTTATGATGTTCAGAAATGGCAATGAAATCTTGTTTTGGACTCGTGTCTCTTTTTTCTTCCTAACGTGACGTTCGATGAAATGACGTCAATGGAATAAAACATTGATGCTGTTTTAAATTAGATTGCAGAGTGGGTAATTCTCCAAAATACGGGATTTTTTGATAAAAAATCTTAAAGTTATCGTCTAAGACGATTTAAGACAAGATAAGAAAGGCATCATGGCGCTTGATGTTAAATATGTGCCTTATTTTCTATTTTCTTAACTCGAAGATAGTTATTCTCCATAATGAATCACAATTCGAATTTTTAAAAATATTTTTTACTCTGATGATACATTTATTGAAAACCTATTCCAGAAAGATAAATATTTTATGGTAAAATAATTACGCTACCTTTATTTTTTATCCTATGCTAAATCATTAATTGAATTTTGCTTGACCCTTTTGCATCAAACTCAAAATATTTATTTTAAAGATATTCATAAAATAATAAAAACTAAAGGCAGTTATTCAAATTAAAGAGGAGATAAAACAATTAACATTGAACTATTTATTATAATAATTTCTTTTTTATGCTGGCCAGTACGTTTCAGAGAAAAGTTACAACCGGAAAAATATTTTAAATGGTATTTAATATAAATTTATTTTTTGGTCTCAAAAATTCCAATTTTTAAGGCAATTTTCTGCCAGAATAAAAGTAAACAAAGAAAATAAACCTATAAGTTAAGACTCATTGTTAAAGAAATGAAATTATTAAAAGACTGTTTTCTTCCATGAATTTTCTGGTTTTTTTCGCAAGCAAGATTATCCAAAAATTTAAAAGAAAAAATTAATCCATTAAGCGCCGATCCTGATGGAGCATGCTTTATATTTAACTCGGGGTAAGTGCTTTCATCCATCCTATTTCACTGAAGTCTCCAATTATATGTAAGGTTGCTGTAAAACTACATGTAATACTTCTGGTACATTTCTTGCATGTGTTTATTGGATTTTGCATGTTGTATTCTCTTAGAAATACTTTCAATCAGTTGGCTGAGATTCGTGTACCAATTTAATAATGCTTACTGAAGGTCTATTAGGTCAATTTAGATTTATTCACCATCCACCCTCGACTAGCGATGAGAATGGATATGGCCTTTTTTTTAACACTAGATTTACCAGACCAGTCATTTTGACTAGTTGTGAAACTTCAATTCAAAATTCCTGCTACATTAAACATTTGCTTTCCAAAATGATGCTATGATTTTTGTAGCTATAAATAGAGAATACATTTTATAAACTTAATTTTGTTAGCTTATTTTATGAACAAATATACAACATTTTGCAAACATTTTATGAACTTATATATGTTAGAAACAAATATATTTTTTGTTATAACTATTTATACCAGTACCAGTCAAAATGACTGGTGAATGTTTCTATGAAGGAATCATGAGCTCGTGGAAATAAAAATAGCGCCCATACGTCTTTTGTTCAATACTTTATCGTTATCGAGCCGATTTAGGTGAATACGGTGTCTTTAGGATTTTTTTACGAGTACTTAGTCCAAGTGATCTCCAAACGTAATCATTCATCTTTACCTATACAGGTAAGAAGGTAAGAAACATTTATGTGTATTTGAATATATTCAAAAATATATTCTTCGGCAAGTAGCCTGCCTGCATATCGCCAGCCCCTGAAAATGTCAAAACGAATAAAAGTTTCTACATATTTATAAAATGCAACCAGTATACCTCAGGATTGTTCAGAGTTGAAAAGTGAATTATATGATAGCGACGGTGAATTATTAGATACACAAATTGATCCACAAGGCAATGATGAAAACAGTGCTATTATCTTGAGTAGTGATGAGGAAGTTCGTGATGAAGACAATATAGATCAGTCAAATGACAGCGATGGCGAAAATATTCCAAACAAACGTACGATATGATACGGGGAAGTCTGGTTCCAGGAGGTGGCCACTTCAAATGTTTTTCAATATTTTAGATTTAGCCGGAATAAATAGCTGGATGTTATACAAAAACACAGCAGGAGAAAATATCTCACGGAAAGACTTTCTGTTTCGATTAGCAGAAGAACTTGCTTCAGAATATCAGACTGCAAGGACAAAACCATACGAAGCTGATATACCAACTACAGGTGGCACGGTTTCTGTACGCAAATGGTGTCAAATAGGATACTGCAATAACAACAAGACTATAAATATTTGCAAAAAAGTCTACGCGGAAAGTGTACAAGTAACAAAATCTTCATATGTAGAAATTGCGAGCCTATAAAACATTAAATGTTTTGTTATTTGAAGATGCCCATAAATCCATTTTTGTGTAAAAATTAATATTGTTAAACCCTTTTCACCATTTTTCAAGAATGAACAAAGACTGGAAATCACGATGAGCATTTTTTCTTATTCACCAGTCATATTGACTGGTTATGGTAGAAATAGATATATTTAAATGGCTGGTAAATCTAGTGTTAACTACCAATATTTTATTTTCAGTTTTTACTATTTTTTGCTCTATCTGACTGGGAAAAACTACTGAAAATTATGGCCTCCTTTTATACCAAACATTTCAGCTGACTTTCCTATCCTCATGTCATCCATCCGTCAATCACGAACAAAACTAAGGCTATAGGCAAAAAATCTTCTCTCCCGACAAATCAAAATTCCAACCCGAAATTATATTTATATCAACATCTTCTACCAGTCTTGGTGCAAATGCTATAACTGTTTTGCTCAAAATTTGACAGAATTCTATACATTTGTTGTAATGATAATATACCCAATTTCATCTGTGTTACTCAACGAGTTATCTGTATCATAGGGAAACATTTTCCAAAAATTTGATTTTCAAACAGAGAGAGAGCTCTGAGATTTCGAGATTCGTCAAAATAGCGAGTTCAAATGTTTGGACGATTACAATGCAATCTTTATACTTCGTAAATAAGAAGTCTTACTAGATTCTCCGACTCATCCTTAGGCAGACGGAATAAACCATGAAACTAAATGATCGTACAGACGCAAAAGCAACAAAAACGGCAATTGTGGTTGAGTTCTAAGATCCATCACCGGTAACGGTACAACCCTCCCCATAAGAAGTACGTCCCATCGTCAATGGAAGGAACCTATTCCCCACCTATCAATGTACCCTCCAGAGTGGCGAGATCCAACCACCAAGCCAGAAGTATCTCATTCTCATTTCTGGGTGTCCCCCTAGAAGGGGGCTTCGTAAAAGAGAAAGAAAGAGTGTTCTTTTCATAACATTCATTATCAATATTATAAAGCACATTTATATGTACTTACGGGATAAAAAAAATCCTGAAAAAAGATGTGTATGGAGATTTTAAAAATCAAAATAAATCAATCAAAGGAAGTTTGTGGACCATATTTCCGAGGCAGTATTCCTCACACTTATAAATGTAAGATTTTACATCTGTAACTGCTACCAGTTCAGGTACTATTCAGTTGCCGTTGCTACTAATAATTTCAAATTTAAATTTAGTTTCGATTGATTTGAATATCAAAAATGAGGAATATACTTTTGATAATTTTTTGTTGTTTTCATAAAACATTTTTTTCCTTAAAAAAGCAAAGTTTTAAACCTAAATTTAAAAAAAAACTTTAAAAAAAAGAAAAATTTGTTTCAGGTGCTGGCCGAGAAAATGTTGCAATGGTTTAATTATTGTATGGGTATTATTTAACTTTTTTTACTTTTTTATTATTATCATGTTCTAATACTTTTCATGCTAATTTTTTTTACGATAATTCATCATAAAAAATAACACTTCTTGGAAAAAGAATTATATTTTTGCATGTATTATTAATTATGTTTTATTGTGGAGCAAGTGTAAAAAAATTCAATTTGAACTTCAGAGTTTTTATTTTTATTCGCTATATGAAACTTTAAATTACTTTCAGGATAATCATGAAAAAATTATAAATTTCAATGTATTAAATGTTAAAATGTTTTGCGGCAATTTTGTTCCCACATTTTTAAATATTATATTTTTTGTTCTAATCTTTGGAGAAATCTTATAAAGAAAAGTCTCATGAATGAAATTGTAATACCCTATTATTTTCCACTGTTATTATATAATTTTTCTACATATTCCTGGAGTTTAAAATAAACAATCGGATTTAAAATAGTTTCCGTACCAATTCTAATCCTTATTAATGAGGAGAATGTTTAAATTTTTATGTTATTTCTATTTTTAAATTCTATTTTTAAAAGTACATTCTATTTTTAAAAGATTTAATGAGTGTCGATTGTTTCAGAGTTAAGGAATTAAGATTATTTTATCCAATATTCTGACCCAATCATTTTACAAACTTTTTAGCAAGGCGTACTTGCTTTTTGGAGGGATTTTTGGGGGATAAAACAAAACTAGCACTTTCTTTTAATTTTCAAACATTTTTTTTTAATTTTTTTAATTATTTATTTATTTATTTTTGTTTTGTGTGATTTTTTTTTCAGATTTTTTTTTTGGAAAAAATCCCAAAGTATAAATAATTAAAGTTTTTTTTAAAAAAATTCCTAAGCATTGTAGCAAGCTTAAAAAATTAATTTGTCATCCATCTTCAAGCAACCTAAATTTTGATTGAGAGCATAGATTGTTTTACGTGAGACAAGATTATTTTTAAGGTTCCCAAAATTCTCGCCATATTTGAATTTTGCATCATTTGTGCAATAAACTATTTCCTAACTAATAAACTGACAATTCGGGGCTATTAAACACTGATCGCTTCAAGTCATCTACTGATTATATAT
>JAOUZG010036556.1:6015956-6045219 GCA_026289955.1 Argiope argentata | reverse complement strand
TGGAGCGTGATCGATTTCCAGATGAAATAGCAGCTATGATGTCATAGTTCTTCATCAGCCATTCAAAAACGCATCTGCTGTCGAAGAAATATACGTAATAATAAAGCAACACTGTTAAAAGTAGGTAAAAATATTTTGCCCGTAATTTTCGGAGACATCAAAATCTTCTAATCAAAAACACATCATGTTCAACAACTTGATACATTCTGTTCCAAATTTAATTCGTATCTACACGTAAAATACTAAATGCATGTACTAACATTTTTTAGCCCTACCTCTCTTCGCTTGTAAGAATAGTTTTAATTTACATTCGGACAACCAGGTATAAAATCTTCTTCTAAATGGATTTCTTTCCAAATTTGATAGAAATCTACAAATTTAGTACAAAGACAAAATACTAAATTAAATTCATCTCGCTAAAAGAATTTTCGGATCATTTTGCTCACCGATAGATATCATTCAAAGGTTTTTTGAATCCTTGTTCTCCGAAAAATAGAGATTCGTCAAAATTTGGGAGTCGAATTTTCATTTCTTTACTTCATTTACCAGAAAACAAAAGGTGTGTAACTGAATTATATGGCTAATTGTTATAATTAATAACAGTATTATCCTATTTTAAATTCCTTTATTTTTGTTAATTATGAATGTACCGAATAATCTTTAATATTCATTTTTATCATGTCAGAAAATTATGTTGTTTTGGGGATGAGGTTTTCAGCATCAATAAAAATCCGAAGGCGAAAAATAAAAATTTTATTATCTGCACGAGCATCTCAAAAAATCAACATTTAATAACGCGTTGCCATTGCATTTACAAAAGCTTTTATTTAAAAAATGTTAAAGACTACAGAAAATAAAACCTAGAAAAATGTCATTTTAAGCACTTGATTATATGAAATGAAATAAATAGGAAATGGAATATTTTTTAAACAATAAATGCGAGACTAAGTGTTTTGTGATCGTTTGCAATACTAAAGTGACTCATTGAACGAAACGATTAAAATGAATGAAAATATAATTTAACTTGCACAAGCACGTGGTGTTTGGCCGTTCAAGAAATGGTGTTCTGACGTGATACATTGAAAAATGCACAGCAGATTTCATTTTAATCTTTTTTTATTTTAAAAAGAAAATAAATTAATAAAGGAAGACAGAAAAAAAAAATTTTTTGGTGCAAACGAATTCTATTCAAATCTGCTTTTAAAAATAATTTTTATTTTCTTCATATATATTTTCAACGTCTAAAAAATGAATGAAAATTTCTTGAATATTTTTCAAAAGAGAAGGGGGGATATTTTCATTTCAAGTGCTAATTCTAAACTATATTAGTTTTCAACCTTAATAGTTTAGAGCGACGAGAATTCTCTCAAATATTTGAACACTATTTCATCAAAAGAAAGTTACACTATAATTTTTTTATCCTCATACGAACGGCTCAGTATTTGAACTTCAAAAAAGAATTTCAGTCTATGTTTCAAACGAGCATATTTCAAGATGATATCGAATATATCTATATCTATAAACAAAAAGAAATCGAAATCCTCGACATTAGCAAACATTAATTGAAACAAAATTTGAAATGGGATTTATTTTTAGATTCGAACATTCCGAAGCAAATTAAACTCGACGACTTGAATGACTTTTCTAAAGGGATTTTTTGAGCATATTTTTAAAATGAATCTCATATTTATCTTGTTTATTATTTTTTTTATTTCATCCTGTTTACCTAGAGTAGTAATTTGAGATTTTCGTAATTGATTTATCCATTTTTCTTTTGACGTCAGAACAAAATTATTTTCCCAAGTAAAATTTTGAAATAAAAATAAGGCAACTCTGATCAAGTTTATTATATTTTTCAGTCGGTGAATTCATATTAAAATCATTTTTTTACATCGGTCCAAATGTACCAAACAAGTATGTGAAAAAAATGTTAATAATAAAATAATAATAATTTTTTTCTTTGAAATATTTCGAAATTTGTTTGAATATCGGATTGATTAAGTTGTAATGAAGTTAAATTTTGTTATTGATTATTTTTGATTATTTTTTTGATTATTTTGACTGATTATTTTTTAATATAAACAGAGCACAGCAGGTCTATCCGAGTTTCTATCCTGGAGGCCTGATGAGGCAAAACCTGATTTCTCAGAAGAATGGTCTTATAAGTGTGTCTTGTGCACGTCAACTTCATCAATCTGGAACAAGAGCTATGCCTCAGACATCTTCCTTGTCATCTGATCACGGCTCAAAAGCTAGTCATTCATTTCAGAATAGCCTTAATGTTACTTCGAAATAAAGAATAAATATAATTAAGATAGTAAAATGTAAAAAAAACGATGGACGTACATTTATGATGTTACAATGCTTATGTATCCTTAATTTTACTTTTTAGAAGAATTTGATACAAAATACATAAGTTATTACGTTAATTGTTCATATTGTATCAGAAATCAGTGAAAAATAATGCCTAATAATATCATGACTTCAAGCTATGTATTATATAAGAAAAATAGATTTTTTAATCAAACTGTGCGCCATCTATTATTATTATTATTTTGAGGATGTAATATACAGATCAATGGGTGCTGTAAAGGGATAAACCAATTTGATGATTTTTATAAAAATGGTCACGATTAATTATTTTGTTCGGAGTGGACTTTTTGCTTTGTAAGATTATTATTAAGATATATATTGGAGGAGATTAATCTAGGGGTTTGTGTGTGTGCGTGTGTGTGTGAAGAAGTAAAGGTTAAAGGAAACTGAAAAATTACTATGCAATACATTTATGGACATTGGGATGTACTGCAACAGACCTCCACGCGGTGCACCCTGGTCAACACTAAATTTGCTACTGCTTTGCCTCCTTCCTCGTGTCTTTGTCATTTTACTGAGAATTTTTTCATGAAGTGTAGTTTTGAGATTGTTTCAGTGGAACTCTACAGGCCTCTCGATCGAAGAAAAGGACTCAAACTGTTCTAGAAAAGAAGGATGTTGATGCGTTTTCCATTATTCCAAAACTTTAAAGTTCAGAAATATTGGAAGACTAGAAATCTGATGGCGTCATAGCCAATCTTCTGAGCATTTGTAATAAATAAATGCCAATTTTTTAAGAAGAACGATATTGTCAGTAAACAAGTGCTATTTTTCGAACTTTAACTTACAATATCGTTAGTAAATCCATATAATCTTTCATATACTTACCTCTCACTTCCTAGAAAAATTGATTTTCTTAATTTTTGGCTTTTTAAAGCTAAATGGAGTTTAAATTTCTTTAAGTAAGATTAGATTAGGTGTGTGTGTGTGTGTGTGTGTGTGTGTGTGTGTGTGTGTGTGTGTGTGTGTGTGTGTGTGTGTGTATGTGTGTGTGTGTGTGTGTGTGTGTGTGTGTGTGTGTGTCTGAAACAGAGAGTTCCCAATCCACCAAGAGTATGGTATTTATGAAAATAACTAATGACCAGAATTTTTACCATGAAAAAAAACAGAAGATTTTTGTCGTAGCTGCAAAGAGTTCCAACTAACTCATTTATTTTATTCCGAAATCTGTTTATTTGCATGTTCATTCTTAAGCAACTACACGTTTTTACCACCATTCATACAATATATAGATTTACAAACTCCTTTTACTATTGTTTGCACTTTTTTCGTTGTTGCACTTATTCAACTTGAAAATGGTTACCCTATAAGTAAATTTTTTATCCAATAGTAAATTCACGTGGGATGCAACTCAGTGAATAACTTAGAGTAACTGCAGACCTTCTTAGGCAGCTAGTAAGCTCTCTACTTATTTCTCTTCATCGGCATTGTCCTCATGCTGTATGTCGTCCACTCTACGATTCATCTGTGCATGATAAATTGTTAATTCTGCTGCTGTTTCCCAGTTTCAACGCTGTACCAGGCATCATAATCTCCTTCTGAAGGACCTTCATACTTTTCAATGAATCAGGCTTGCCTTTCCTTTTAATGAACCAGGATTATTCGTCGTTTCTACAGATCGGGATTGGTTCTAAACTTTCGTGCCAAAAGCTTGATCTTAACTGTCCTAAACCTCTGTGCCATACCTCCAGGACATTAAAATTGACCACTAGAATTGGTGAGTTTTCTTTATGCATTTAGTTAAGAGAGATGTTTCTGTTTTGATCAGTATAACCAACTGATCATTATATCTGTGAACATCAGAAATGATGCGTATTGTTCTTAGGAAATCGAATACTTTTTCCTCTACTGCTCTTACCTTTTTTTAGTATCTGACTCTGTGTTTGTAATAATAAGTAACTCGTCTTTATTAACAAAATAAATATAGGAAAAATTGAAATCTGCTAATCACTCCTTTCGTCATTTCCACTTCTAAATGAAAATTTTGAGCTATGAGAATGAAATAGGGCGAAAAAGAATGCAAACTACGACAGAATTCTACGAAAGAATCATTTTTGAGAATAAAAATTAGTCGAAAATTAACAAACGATTTAATGAAATATTTTTGAAAAATAATTTAATTAGTAGAGTTTCATTATTATTGAAATGGACAGAATATTTTTATTTTAATCTCTTCTGCTTTTAAATTTTAGTTTAAAATTCACTATCATAAATATCACGGAATCTTCCAATCATTACCAGACGGCGCCAAGCACATGGAACCAAAATTTAATTAAATTAATGGATTCATTATGATGGAAAACTGAAAATATCATGAATTTTTATCTATAACACGCTATAATTATCTATAACACGCTACATTATAATTCATTAAATTTCAAAACTCAGTCATAAATGTAAAATCTACTCAGAATTTTCTCACATGAAACAAATCAATTAAATGAAAATGATGCCGAAGTCTTGGCACAGGGGTAGCTTGTCTTCCCCGTAATACTGAGTTTGAGTCCCGGTTCGGGCAGGGTTGTTCTTTATCTGCTTTATCTATGATTTGTTTGAATGTGCCCCCTGTAAAAAAGGGTTGTACAAGCAAATGTGATGCGTGAGTTGCTGTTCTCTATGTTATGTCTCTATGTAATAAGTTGACGACTTCTTTGAGACTAGTGTGATATGTACTGGTTCACGTGGATTTCTAAACGCTCAATAAAGAAATGAAAATGATGGAAGGAAAGAAAATTGAATTTTACAAAATGCAGAATTATTATGAATCATACCTTTCACATATTCATATAAAATCAAATCAATCGGTTTTTACAATACCTCAGAATGAAAATACGTGGAACATAGTTGTTTCTAAATTTCAAAGCTTATTCAACTGAGCCTTCTATAAATAATAGTATTCCACTGAAATTAAGTATTTCGAGAATACCACCACTCCCTTCCATTTATGAATCACTTTCTAGAGTCACGATTCGCTTATTCAAATCCTCTCATTTCTTCACGCAGCCTGACTTCGGTGTTCTACTTTCATCAATTCATTCAGGGTGTACCATAGGTTTCTTTCTTTTTATGATACGAAATGATTACACGATATTTGTTGTTTACGGTTGATTTAATGCGTTATATGACAACCATCCGTTCTTTTTCGCTTTCTTCCATTTCATGAAAAGTTTGATGATTCCCTCTTCCCATGTTGGGAAGAGGGAATATACTCGCGAAATATTACTCAATATGAGTTTTTACTTCTCATATGTATTTGAATTATTCATCGCGAACATAATTAGGAATAGCTAGTAGTTGAATGGAATCAGATCTGGGAAATACGGGAGCTGCAATAGAAATTACCACTTAAATTATAAGTGCAAAATGCAGTTTTATATTGTTCTGGTGAAAATCATTGGCCCACGGGTTCACCCATCTGTTATGGAGACGATGAAAGCGATAAAATTCTATTTAAAGTATTAAAAAATTAATTTAATTTAATGAATAAATTAATATTTGAAAAACTGTATTGGCATCAAATTAAAATTTGCTGCTTGAAAATTGCATTACAAAATTTAGTCATTTACTGCAAGTTTTAAAAAATGCATTTGAACTTGATTGGATGAATAAAAAGTATTTTATTAACGATTGAAAATTTGAACAAGATATATATAGGGGGAGTGTGATCTAATAGTAGGAATTGAAGAAAAATATAAAATAAAATAACTTTGAAAGAAAATGTTTGTAATTACTTCCAACTGAGATGAAAATATTATGAGTCAGCATAAATGCATAAAATGATAATAACTGTAGACTTCAGCTCATTAAACTTTGCTACAATCCAGTATTTAAAAAATTGTAAATAAAATGAGAATTTTAAGATTCCATAACTAATTTTTATTCATGTTTAACAGTATTTGTATATACCATAATGCAATCAATTTAAATACTTGAAAAACCTATCTCGTTTTCTAGATGCCAAAACAGAAATTGAGATTTCACATCCCATTATAAAGCAAAGTACGTTTTTGACTCCAAGCAGTTTGTCTATCATTATATTTCAAAAATGGTCCAAATCCTTTATTTTTAATTCAAAAATTTTCAAAATTGGAATTTTTATAGACTGCGATAATAAGCAAGTGAAATATTTTTCAAAACTTTCCATGGGGCAGTTCTTTGGACCTAGATTTACCTACCTTCACTCGTAGCTACTTCTTGGTAGTAGGTTTTAGTTTAGTTTAGTTTAGTTTAGTTATATTAACATCCCGATGTAAAGCAACACTAGGCTATTTTGGGATGGATCTCGTAATTTTGAACCGCGATCAGATGAAGAAGATGATACCTGAGCTGGTACTCCTTCTCCATATCACGCCACACCGTACCAACAGGAGGACGTTTGGCCATAACAAATATAACGGGCAACTGACCTTCTTACACGATGGTTCTTCGGTGGAATCCTGAAATCGAGTGAAAATCTTATATTTTTCGGTAGAATCGAGCCGAGATCATACCACCAGATCAATTTGGCCTTCTTGGTAGTAGGTTATCACTATAAAACTACCAACCGTCTAACTATATTTTTAATTAAATAAATTTATGAGAAAGTTTATCGTCAATAACTCAGCAGCTTATTACTACACAAAGACCATTTTTACATCCTTTTACATTGAAAAGAGTAGCTTTTCAAATCCATTTGTGAATCATATTTGCCGATTTTATATTTGTATCATTTCGCTTATAGTTTTAATGCAGTTTTAAAAATTATTTTTATAAATGTTTTAGGACAATAGTTTCATTGTTATTATATTTATATTCACGTGCTTGTATACAATAGTAAATACATACCTTTGTTTGCGCGCATATTGTTGCTGCTATCTGAATAAATGGTAATGTTATAGTAATTATTCGCATAATAATGATGAAAGAATCAAGCGTAACTTATTGTCATAATAATATTTAAAATAAGAGGCTTACATAATTATATAAATGATATTAAAATAAGATATTTGAATTTTCTTTGATTTTTTTATTATTTATTGTTGGATCGCGTTTTAGATCTTGCAGTAAATTGGTTTTCAAACAGAATTATATCATATCTATAAATTAAATGTAATGTATATATGTAATTTTATATTATTTTATACCATTATATCTTCTTTTCTCTTACAGGATGAAGAAAAAATATAAAAATTGATTTTTTTTAAAGACTGAATTACCACGTTTGGAATGAATTTAATCCATATTCAAATCTTTGTCTTTTTCGCAGTTTTGTATAATTTGAAATGAATCGACCAAATTTTTATGCTACAATTTTTTTATTAAAAAGTGAAACTCGAATTTAGATTTTAATACCTGATTCAATTATTCTTATCAGAGAAAAACCCAATTTGTTATGTTCCATATTATTCGATTATTTCAGGTTTTCTTCTATCTAAAATCCTCCATTACATTATTTTCTTTTTACATTTTCCACATTTCCCAATAAAGCTTATCTCTAATGAATTATGAATTATGTAAACAAGCAGAAAAAAAAAGGAAGAAATGATTTTTTTGCGGTTAATGATTCATCATCAGACGATTATTAATTCCAAATTGCAGAATTCTTTTCTTTGAGCTGGTGATAAATAGATGATAGAACAAAAAAAACTTAAATAAAAAAATGTAAAATAAATTATACTATTTTTTAAAAAACTGCAACCGAAACAAAAAGTAATGTTAATTTTTTCTTTTATTTGCTAATTCTTTTGTTCATAGAATGGCAACATGCAATTGATTGAAAATCGTGCAAAACTCTACGGTTTATATCACTAGACATACAATTACTTAATATAGCAGAAGTGGATTCATATAATGTAAGGATAGACTAAAATAGTAGGTGAAAGCTTTGAATATGTTTTTTTTTATTGTGATTAAATTTTTAATCAAAAATTGTTTGTAATATTAAAGTATTTTTCCTTTTGTAATTTTCAGGCAAATTAATGCACAAAAGCATTTTTACACCACTTTAAAACGAAGAATGATTAACTTGTATATAAACTATATTTTATTACCTTGCAGTATTTTTCTCTACTATTAATAGATTAAAAAACTTTTTTTAAGTATATTTTACAAACGTAGTATTTTTCTTTGTTTACTTTATTATATTTACGTACACGTGCATTGCAACGATTTTAGATTCGCTTTTGTGCACACGCGCATTATCATTGCGAAAATTAAGAATAATGTTTAAAAAATATTATAAAAACAGACGAGTCAATATTGAAACATATCTATCCCGCGATGTTTTGAAATAGAAGTTCTTCCACTGCTTTTTTTTATCATGCAAATAATTATTGATTTTTTTACCCATAAATATCGACACGAAACACGTATAATATAAAATAGGTTTACCTCGACATTTTGGTCAATGAAATGCACCTATATTCGAGTTAAAATATAAAGTTTTGTTTTCCAAATTTGGTCAGAGTTACAATTTGAGGTTCGAAATTTGTTTTTATATACATTCTGCATGTTAAAATCGCAGACGATAAGAAATGTAGCATTGTTCTGTGAAGAATTTTTGTCTAGTCATACGTCATTCGAGATGTACGTGTTTAAAAATACTTCACTGTTAAGGATATAGCAACATCATTATTTTTATCGTAGAATAAAGAGAAGCATGTCTTTTTTTCCCATCAGATATAGTATGTTTATTTTACTATGCAAGTACATACGTACAACTGTCGTGTGGCATACTAAAACGGTTATGCAGATAACAAATATTTTCGAACATCTAATTCAACAAAAGTTGAAGTTAAGTGAAGAGGGGAAACTTGGTTTAATGTATTCGTGACCCCTTAAAAATGTTTAGTATATTCTAGAGAATAGATTTTTCAAACATATATGGATGGGGTTTTTTTATTTTGTAGAAACCGATAGTTTCAGTAATGAGTTTGTTTAAGTCAAAAAAAAAGAAATAAGGCTAAATTTTCTCGGAGATTTTCAAAAAGTTTTAAACGGTTAGCTTTATTGACTTTGAGAACAAATATGAGAGTAAACATTGAGATCTCTTCGAAAATTCGGCACGCATATTTCTTGTTCTTTTTCCTCTCCGTAAAAGCGTGCATATTTTAAAACTGTCTGCCATTCTGAAAGAAAAAAATTAGAATGAACACAACTGTTTGAACAGCTTTCACGGTCACATCGTGATTTGGCGAGTTAAAAATTTAAACATCGTCCCGATGAAAACGTTTTCTCTTTAAAATTCCATTTAGAACTGAAATAGCCATTCTCAGTCAGCCCCGAGAGGCTTTTAAAAAGCTGTTTTTAATTTACATGATAATCTTTGCAGCAGACATTTCTCTTTTGAATTTTATCATTTTTTTTTTCATGAAAATATAAAATTACAATAATCCTAAAGTGATAGATTCACAATTTATAATTCCATGCGCGAATTTTTTCAAGAAAATTTACTATTAATCCAACAGGTTCTGTAAGTTAAAGAAAAAAATAAATGAAATAAGCTGATGGATAGTAATAAAAAAAACAATATTTACAAAATCAGTCAAAACAAATCCATAAATTACAAAAAAAAAATGATACATGGACATACAAAGCAGTGCAAATAAACAAATAATTGGCATGCGTAATACAGAGTCACGACATACTGCCTTTAACCGCAAATTAATCATACTTTTATGACTTCATGCTTATTAATGATTGAGTTAAAAATTTCAAAATCAAGCTTTTCTCTTCAGTTTTGTGCGCTGCAAATAAAAAAAAATGTCCATGACCTTAAAAAAATGCGAGTTTTTTTATATTTTTGAAATATATAGAAATTTAGCGTTGTCAATTTCAATAGCTACACCTTAAATTTTGATAAAGTTGTATATTAACTAAGTCAATAAATAAGAAAAAAAAAGAAGGTATTTTTAAATATGTCTATGTATTTGCCTGGCAATTCGGAAATAAAATAAGGTAGATGAACGAAATTTGATTTGTGATCATATAACACCCACCTACACACACACACCAAAAAAAAAAAAAAAACTGTGGATGTGTTTTAAATGTCAAAATGCTATTCGTCACCCATTCGTATGTGCGCATCAAAATGCAAAACCCAAATCACAACAATTTGGCAGGTGCTTTTAACCCCAACATAACTAATATATATCGTTTTTCATTCAAAATAAATAAATAAAATAAAGCGAAATGCGCATTGGATTCTCCTCACAAAACCGCAAACGATCTGTTTCGTACAAAAAACGAGCAGCATTGCGTAAGCCTACAAAGAACATACGCCGGATTTAATTCAATCATTAAAACGAGGCTGATGGTGTTTTATTGAACAGATCATTGGATTTCAAACTACAAAATGTGGAATATATGTACTTAAGAAGGTATGATTATTCATTGTAGCGAATTTTTAAATGTTTTAGTTAGAATTTTAATTAATTAAGCAAGATGTGAGTATCTTTTGCTTTTAGTTTTCAGAAATATCATAAAAAATCATCATTACTATTATTACTTAGGTTAATATGGTAGTCGTGAAATTTTTTCCTATGCACAGACAATTTTGAAATATATATATATTTGTACTCAACCTTGCAATAATATTTTAAAATGTTGCAATGAAATCTAAGCCTTTTTTTCTTCTTATTTCTATAAAAATATAATCTGATTTTATTTTCCTATCTCTAAAAGCTAAGAATTGTTCGTTTATTTCTTCTTATTCTTGGCCAGGATGATTTAAATCTTCTGAGCAATCTGAATCGCTACCTTTTTCTTCAAAATGTTATGCCTTAACAGTTAAACGGTTCTTGATTCGTGATTTATTTAGATTTGTCGTGAAGCAATCCTGTATAAATGTGCAATTTATCGTGCAGCAATCCTGTGCAAATGCCCAATTTGTTGTGATTGCAATCAATACAAGTAATGTGCAATTTGTCATTCAGCAATCCTGTACAAATGTGCAATTTGTCGTGTAACAATCCTGTACAAATACCCTATTTGTCGTGATAGCAATCTGTACAAATAATGTGCAATTTGTCGTGCAACAATCCTTTACAAATGTACAATTTGTAGCTTAGCAATCCTGTGTAAATGTCGTTTGTCGTATAGCAGGGTATTTGAACGAGTTATATTTTTAATATGAAATCTTATGATTCCAAACCCTAATTTTACCATCAGGTGACCACATCTCGTCTATTTTTAATATTTAATTACTTTATTGTTATTTTGGTTTCTATCAACAAACGAAGAGTTAAAAGTTAAACACCAGCTTATTTTTACTTTCATATCTACAAAATAATAATAGTAATAATAATAATAAGATCTTAAGATTTTGACGAGTATCTGCATTTCAAACAACTCAGAGTTCGTAAAACACATTTCTGGAAATATAACTATCACTCTGTTTATAAATATAATTACATAATATGGCTTGTTTTCTTCACATCTTTGTAGATTTTTATTCATTAAAATTTTATCATAATCAATTGACAGAACGCTTATCTGGCTAGCTGACTATTCAAGAATAGAGTTTGATCAATAACTTAAAGCAAATCCATCAACATACAACATGCATTAACCATCTTTTTGTTTACCTGTTACTTCTCATGCATGTAACCACCATAACTCAAAAATTAAGCTATTGATAAAAATTAAATTTGCTGTGTGATCTTTTAATTAAAACTGTGGTTCGATATTTGTTTTCAATTAGATGATTTAAAAAAAAATCTTTAAAATGCATATTCGATTCTATTTTCTGTAATCTGAAATGCAAAATTTTAATGTGAGAGGCTCTGAAAATATAATTCTGAGGATTCGTGGTGTACACGACCTTTACCAAGAATCACAATTTCAACGTAAGGATGAGTTTATTTTAGTTACATTAACGTTCCATTGTAAAGCAACATCTGTGCTATTTCGGGACAGATATCGTATCTTTGAACCACGATCGGATGACGAGGACGACACCTGAGATGACACCCCCTTTCTACACCACACCATACCAACGGGAGGAGATTGGTTATGACGGAGCTGGCGTGCAATTGACCACTTTACACAGCGGTTCTTCGGTGGAATCAGGTCCCGAACTTGAAACCCTACGGCTTACAAGCTGAGACCTGACCACAAGGCCACCGCGGACTTAAGGAGGTAGGAAGGGTTTTTAAAGGATTGTGTTGAAAAATTTCGACGCAATTTCTTCCCCACGTAAGTATGTATCTTATATAAGTGAAAATCGCTATTTTTTTAAATTCATAATCTTTTCGCTGTTGCTCAACTTTATTAGTTTCTTTATTTTTCACTTGGTTATGATGTTGAGTTGAGTTATTTTATTAAGTTGAGTTGAATTGATTTTGTAGTTTTTTAGGCACCAAAACCATTTTGGGTAAACTGCGCCATATTCTCGAATTTCAAATATTTGCATCAATTTGTAATAAAATCAAGACATGAAATGATGACAAAATCTAAATGTCCAAATGTTTAAACCCGTGAGTCATGAAAAAGCGTAACAATGATGTAAGGTATGGTATTGTGCTAAAAAGGGCGGTTATATATGATTATAAAAGCCAATACTTTTTAAAAATCTATCAAGACCCACATGCGAGGTTTTGGACAACAACTCGCCCAATTCAGGGTTAGACCCCTGAAAGCATGCAAGACGCTGGCTAGAAAACCGTGGACATCCCACAAGACAGAGGCGGCGATAGTAAGGGGGCTAGGGTCCCCCTGTCGGTAGCCCCATGCCCCCTCCCCTGTCGGCGAGATGTTTAGAGTTTCGTCGGCAAAAATGTTCACCATTTCAGGATAGTTGTAGAGAGCTGCGCATTATCGAATGTGATTTATTTAAAAATATCCTTGAAATTAATACACAGGTATTGTAAACAGTCGAAATATCCAAGTAATGGTTAAATTTTTTTGGACTTTATTTGGCAAAATAATCAATAGGGAGGCAGGTCAATAACATGTCGTATTTTGCGGTCAATTTGCTATAGACCGGCTAAAATCTGAAAGTAATGGATGTTGAAGACATTGCGTTAAGCAGATTTTCAGACATCTTATTCAAATGTCGTTCATTCAGCTTATAATTTGTACTAATATCTGAATAAAAAAAAGAATCTAATTAATACTTGATTTTCTTTAATTAAATGTAAAATTAGCTATTTTGAGTTATTTTGAAGCCAAATGAGAGATATTGTGCTTGCCCCTTGTCAGATTTCTCTTGCCTCCCCGTCGACAAATTCCTGCCGCCGCTTCTTCCACAAGAATGTGTATGACAGACGTAGGACTATTGTCCTACCGTCTAAAGAAAAACCCTTGTAACCCTAAAAGTAGGAACGCCTTGGAAACGAGACATTCTATTACATTTGGGGGGGGGGTGACGGAAAGGACTGTATTTTATTTGACGACGAAAGAACGAGTTTGAAGAGCCATTATCGTTAGAAGAATTGCCGATTAGAAGCCTGATTTTCCTTTGTACTTCGGTCCATGTCTGACGCTCATATTTTGTGATTTTTCTCATCAATTCTATTTCATGTTTTACTCCATCAATCTTTGATATTAGCTGTAAAGGAGAACCTGCCATTTGTTTTAATTATGTTGTAAATTTGTCTTATACAATGATATAGTTCAGAATGTTCCAGAATTTTTTGAACAGGAGTCAAGCACTAACTCTTTAAAAATGCATATTTCAAACGTAATTGGACCAAATTTTATTTGAAGCAGGGCATGAAATCAAAAGACTGCCTCCTTATCATTGCGGAATGAATCCCATTGAATACGTATGATCATCAGTGAAAAGTTGCATTGGTGAAAAAAACGTAACTGGGGATTTTAAGTTTGGACTTAAGCTTTCCTCTCTTAAAGACACGTGGATCTTCAAGAAAATATCAAACTATTTTGTTATTACCCAACGGTTTTTATTTAATTAACGGCAGCCGCAGGTTTTGAAAAATCAATACAAAAGCAGTTTAAGAAATATAGTTGAAGGATTTTTCATTCAAGACATTATTTTAAAGCTCACACAACAAGGAATTTTTAAGTCTGCTTGAAATTTAATTTTATTTAACTGTCTTATAAATATATCTGCATGAGCACAAGCGAAATGAATTTTTCGCCTGATGAAGAGCAATTAGTCAGCCAAATGTCGTGGCCTGTTTTAATGCCTACTTCACTCTTTACTTAGACTCGTCTACCTACGGCAACCATGTTCAGGGTTTTTATCCTGACAGTAGATCAGCATTAACAATCGAGCAGAAGTCACATTTAAACTTCATTAAGTGACATTTTAAAAATTTTTGAATATGCATTTCCTAACCTACTCATATCATCAAAAACATTCGCCTAAAAGTCAAAAATGTTTTATATATATTTTTGTACATTATATTTAATAGTTTATATTTTATAATTGTTTTCGTCTGCTGTGAGTTTTAAAAACTGATTATAGACGTAATAATTTCAAGGATTCTAACTTAATCGTAAAAACCAAATAATAATAATAATAATAATAATAATAATAATCTTGTATATTGTACACCATGGTATATAAACAAAGTTTTAGCACCCAACGAGGTTTAATTCTGACGGAAGCAAAAAAGAAAGAACACCGGATCTGAAACTGAATCTTTATTTAAAAACCTATTTGACATAATAAAATATATACATTTTTTTTTACTTTATCGTCTGCATTTTTATAATGAAACTGTTTTGCAGTCATTCTTACATGAGCTTTACTAATTCAAAAAACTATACGAACGTGATAAAAATGTAAAGTATATCCAATGCATTCAAAATAAAAGTAGGTATGCAAATTTTAAGATCTTTTCAAATGTTGAATTTAAAAATACACTAAGAAAGCCATTTCAAAGTTAAACATACTAAACCGCTTTTCAATAGCTCATGAATAGTAAACATCTATGGTAGAATAATTTTTTTTATAAATGATCAAAATCAAATAAAGAATATATATAAATAAAATTGGTATTTTTGAAAAGCTTATTAAAATTTTTTAATATTTAAAAATTGTTTCTGCGCAAAAATATATCCCTGAGATTTTGATGAACCAATAGGAAATTTTGATTCATTTTTAATTAATTAGTTATTTAATTAAAATTTTAAAATTATTTCTCTAAGAAGTAATTTCCTGTTAACTATAGTATATTATACTATATAAGATATACTCTAGCATATCTTATTTAGATAAGATATACTATATACGAAGATATACTCTAGACCAGGGGTTGTCAAAAGGTGGGTCTCGACCCCCAGGGGGGTGATGGGATGTGTTCAGAGGGGTCGCGAGATGTGGAAGAAAAGTTTAAAGAAAATTCTTTTATTGCTGTAGTTTTTTTTTTAAAAAAAGAGTACACATAAAGCTTTTAATACACATACAAGTTGGTTTTCGTGTCCTATTAGTTAGGGGGATACATGAGCTTGTTTGGAATTAACCAAATTTTTAATGTCTGGAAGGAGCTTTGTAACACGCAAAACAATGCCATTTTCCAGGGTCAAACAATTTCTTGATTTTCACAGTTGTAATATGTAGAAAACGGCATCAAAGTTTTTAATGCTGTTGTGGACAGTTCTGGGTATTCCTTTTTAATATCTATCCAAAATTTGTCGATATACGCTATATTTAAAGTTGCTTTAGCTGACTAATCACTTGAAATCTCTATCAGTCATCTAGACATCTAGACAGTTAAAACTTTGGGGGGGGGTCACCAAAATACTTAGTCTAAAAAGGGGGTCTAGCACAGGGGCTGTCAAACTTCTAAAAGTTTGACAACCCCTGTGCTAGACGAAGAGAGCTAGATGGATAAAACTAAGTATACAGATTTAACATCGTTAACGTAGACACTTTTTCAATTTTTAAGCCAAATCTAACTACGGGTGATCTATTTCGGTCTATAATTTTAGATTTATGTAGACGCGATAATTCAAAAAATGCAATGATTTAAACATATCACATTTATTATGATATTTTGTGACAACAAATAAGTCAAATTTTAGTTTCGTTTGGTTCAAAAAATCCTATTTGGAACATTAATTCGATTTTCGGATACAATTAACGCATGTTCGATTTTAATCGCCAAATAACTCCCCAAGAAAAAAAAATGAAATTAGCGTTATATGTTTATTTTGTAACTATTTTTATGCGTACTTAAGTTATAAATAATAAATATAAGCAGATGCGTACTTAAGTTATAAAATGCCATATAAGGCATTTTCTGGCATTGCAAGTTTATAAGAGAGCATGCGAGAAGGTTTTAGGGAGACAACTTCCTCTATTTTCATTTAAATTCATTTCTCTTTTTTTAAAAAGGAACAAAACTAAGTGCTCATGCATATGCCAGTGGCCTTGAAGAGCTTAGCATAAAGAAGGAAGACGAATCGGATTTAGACAATTTGACCTATATTTTAAGCCAGAATCTGACGGCAAAACGAAATGGAAAAATTTTAACGTTCTGTGTCAAGGTCGAATCAGATAAACTCAAAATGCTTAAGGCACATACCGGACTGACACAAATGGTAATGGAAGTCGTGTTACGCTAAAAATGATGATAATTATCAAAGACAGACTCCATCGACTATAAATGAAGTGCCGATGGTTCAAATTGTTTCTATTCAATAAAATGTTTCGTAACTATAGTATTTGCGCATTATATAATAATTAACTTAGATGAGAAAAAGTTAATTTCTAATTTAAGATGAAAAATTATTACAAAAATGAATGTTAAGCTTTTCCTCCAAATAATTAACAATAGCATGCAACTAACTACCTTCGTTTTTAAATTTGAGTGAAAATATAGAATAGAAAATCGATCAGCTGAAAGGACGGATTTATTTAAAATTTGGCGCACACACACGCACGTGCGCGCGCACACACACACACACACATCTTGTTCAAATTTCAATCGTTAATAAAATACTTTTTATTCGTCCACTCAAGTTCAAATACATTTTTTAAAACTTGTAGTGGATGACATTTCATGTTAATACAGTTTTTTTTTTTTCAAATATTAATTAATTCATTAAATTTAATTAATTTTAATACTTTCAGTACAGTTTTATCAAATTGTAATGAAAATTAAAATCGACAGGCAGTAGCTCAATTGGTAAAATGCGAGGATTTTGTTAATTTTCACGTGAAGGTGAAGAATGCGAGTTTAATTCATGAGGAAATCAGACATTTTTTGATAAATTATTTTTATTAATTGTAATTATTTAATAAAAAGTAACTAAACTGAAAATTTTCTTTGTTAACCTAAGTATGAATTGACGTTTAAAAAAATTATATTACTTGCTAATGATTTTTTCGCGACATCGAATATTTTAAAACTTGTCTTGTTTCCTTTTCAAGGAACCAAAAAAACGTAGATTGGTCACAAAGTTTTTCTTTGATTATACGAATATTGAAAGAAAATTTTATTATTTGGTTTATGGTTATTTCAGGATGTTATAAAGACTTTTATAAAGTTTTTTATAAAACCGTGTACGTCAGCAAATTTCAAAGTTGAAACCTTTGATAGCTCTACTAACGTCAAAGTGGTGTCCCAGTTTTCTCCAAGGACTGACACACTGAATGTTTGCCTTCGTAGACATAATTTTGATAAGAATCGAATATAAAATCCTTATTTCTGCCCTAGCTGAAATATCTATTAAGCTTTAACAAATTAAGAACACATCCATTTCATATAGAAAAGTGTACAATATTATATTCTGTGTCTTTTGCAATAATTAAAAATTATTGCGACCATTCCATATATTACCGACGTTCTGATACTGGGGTATCCCGTATCCTCCGTGGTCTAGGCGTCCTGGGTTCGAGTCCCGCTTCGGGCATGATTCTTCTTCATCTGTTTTATTTGTGATATGCTTGAATGCCCCTCCCTGTAAAAAGAGGTTGTGCAAACTAATGTGATGCGTGAGTATATGTTCTGTATGTAATATGTTGTCGATTAATGTCTGTAATATGTTGTATGTTCTGTATGTAATATGTTGTCTGTTGTAGTAATATGTTGTCTGTTGTGTATGTAATATGTTGTCTGTTGATATTTAGAGGTGTACTGAGATTTTTAAATGATCAATTAAAAAAATGGCCTGGATGGCCTGATTTGTAGAGCGTTTGACTCGTACTCTTTAGGTTACGAGTTCGAAACTCACCGGCCAAAAGATTCCTCGAGTGTGTGACAGCTGGCTTAAAATCTTTCGTGGTCGCAAAATCCTCCATGTCGAGAGTAATACCATTGGGAGTACTGGGTCAGAGGTGATCGTTCTCTGCTCCAGATCTAAATTACGATCTGAGATGTATGAATGAATTTGCATGAATGTAGTCCGTCCCCTAAAAAGGGTTGTGACAAGTATGCAGCTACGCCGTGCTTTTGGCCCTAGATGGCGCTGCCTGTAAAAAGAAAGAGACGAATTTCTTAGGCTTGAAATCTACTGATCGTATCAGTGGGGGCTTGTCCAAGGCAAGTGCCATTAGTCACAACACATCGCAACATTAAAAAAATCCCATATGCTGGCAGAGTTACTTATTGATAACAAAGTAACAACTCAATTCAAGGTCTGTGGAATTAATAAAAAAATATCAATGAAAACTTTGAATCACATGAGATTAATTAACCCTAAGCCGACTGACACCTTCGCAACAAAATTTATCTGTCGTAACACTGCTTTTTAAATTATACATAAAGACGAATCTGGTTCGTTGAATTGAGCTTTTGCAGTCATTTACTTTTCAAAAGGCTTCCTTTTTCTTTTAATTCAATCTAATCCAATTTCACTTGTTCAGGTTTGCTTTTACCTTTTCTATTCAAACTGGGTCTTTTAGCCTTTCGATTGTTTCTTTTTTTCTCTCTCCTGTTTTTTCTAACTCTTTAAAATTCGAAGAATGATTTTTTTTTCATTTTGTTATTTCTTGAGAACTGAGAGAATCGGAAAGTTTTAATGCGCAGCTTGTTAGCGAGGCTAGGATTTAAATTGAATGTTCGGAAGGCAGACGATTCTGAAATCGCTTTCATCCGTTCAGGAAGTTTTGTAATGTTTTTAAGACGAATTTAAATTATTTTTGAAGCATTTGAAATGGGTGTTGCATACAAAATAAATGAGTAGTTCTTGTCTCAGCTTTAATGAGATTTTTAAGCAAATATATTGCTTCTTTAATAAAGATGTGCAAATAGAGTTTAATCTAGTATATTATCTAGAAAATTTTCTATACGAATTTTTTTTTATCTAAACATTAAGTTTTATTCACTTTGTGACTGATAGATTTCGAATCACTTGACCCGTGGCATTTGAGGCTTATTTTGCCAATATTATATGAAATGTTCAATGAAAATTATTATTACTTCGTAGAAAGTATTTATATTATATTTGGAGGTGAAATGATGAGGAGAAAAAGAAAAGTGAAGCTTTAATTAACATCAAGTTAGCATAAAATAAGTTTAAAACCTTATTATTTATTTCTACTTTTGGACACACATTTGTGGAAACATTAATGAATGACTTTACGGTTTGTTTGCTTTCTTCAAAAATTAAAAATTTGAAACCTTTCAGCTACCAATTGTCTTAATACCTAAGCATTACAGATGTGTGACTCGGCGTTGCCTTTTTAAATAGACACTCGTATATATATATATATGAGGGTGTTAGGCTCTAAGGATAATGTATCATGTTCAGAAAATAACCGAAGAAATTTTCCCGAAGTTTTGTCTTGAGAACCACTGCAATAGGTAGTCTTCCTCTAAGAATCTACCGAATAGATTCACCTTAAGTGCAAAAACATCTTTAAGTAGAAGACATTTTACTGTGAAGAATATAATGCAATGATCTCATGTGACTAAAAAGTATACAAAAATACAAAATTATTGGGAAAAATTCGATAAATGGAAATGTTGCAAAGATTTAATAAACTTTTAAGTCTAAAAAACAAGTGGTATAAAATTTTTAGAAGACTGAATTACATACAGAAATAAAAGGAAAAACTATAGTGGTTCTTTTTGCCAATTATCAGTAATAATAATAATATGAGTCAATAAAAACAAATCAATGTTCAGTTTGATTATCAATCGTTTAAGCTAAAAAAATATCGTTATAGGGAAAACTAAATAAAGTGTGCTACTCTTTTTTTCGTATTTGCACATGCATAGACACAAGCGAACACTTTAAAACAAAAACAATATCAGTCGGAAATTGTTTATAACGAGGTTTATGGATAGAATAAAATGTCTTTGTTTTATCAATCATAAGTCTCTCGAAACAAAAAAATTCTAATTTTTTTTTTGGAAAATTGCCAGATATCGAATATGTAATTGATGATAAAACCATCAGTTTCTACATAAACTGGGTGTTTCAAAACTCTTATATAAACTTTCGAGAGTGATAAATTACCCGTTAAAAAAAAGGGCAAATTACCATAGTATGTAATATTTTAGTCACGAAAAGCTTGTAGCTATTTTCCAGTCACGATATCGTCATATGACTAATGTGAATATATTTTTTCAATGGGGAATTATGCAAGTCAATGCATTTATTTAAAACGATTACCCCATCGATTTTTATTACGATTTTATTCCCCAGGTTTTATTGTAAAAGTAGCTTTCTTACAAAAAGAGTTTTTTGCCTGATTTTTTCCTTGTGTCAAAAGATGTGATAGCTCCGAATAAACTTTATCTTTTTAAAAACATCATTTTAGATATTGCCACAGATTAACTAATGAAACTTGAGCTAAAACTCAGAGCACAAAAAAAATTGAATATATTATTTACAGTAAAATTTTTGATGTAAATATATAATTACATTAGAAGTTTTGTTTCATTTCAGTGAGATTTTTTAATACTTAATTAGTAGTACAAGCACGGTGTTGCGGCTTAGCATCCTAAAAGAAATATTAGCTTTAAGTTTAAGTCTAGCCTCCTCCCCATATGACATGGATAGGTTACGCAACATGAAACAAACATCAAAATATATTTAGAAATGATCAAAAATAGCTATAAAGCAATTTTTATAGGACACATTCAGAAATATGTGAACTGTTAAAATAATCTATGGGCAGATAAATATATTATCTGCCCATAGATAAAACACAAGTGATCATTTCGTTCCTTAGGAGATTCATTTTGTCTACAAAATTGATTTGCACTTCGATTTTAAAGAAAGACACTAATTTTACTCATCAAAAGGCCACTTCATTTTCCTTATCCCGTAACTTTTAATGTGTACCCCGCCAAGGTTGGATTTCCTTCTTTTGAACATAATGAGATTTGAATCGCTATTTAAAATCAGACTTTAACAAAGAAATGTATCGCATATGCATGCCATAGTTCTTGCTATGTCTAGATGTTAAAATCGCCATTATAAAAGTCCCCTTTTTATTTTGATACCGTTTCAATATACTAAACCCTTCCTCAACAAATGCTCTATGAAATGGTATGGATATCTGTAATGTCCGTGAATTATTTCTTGAATTTTTGTAGTTCCAATATACAGACGCTTTCAGGGGATTTCATTTTATAATATGTATAGATAGATGTTCAAGAACAACCAAATGGAAACAATCAATCGAAAAATCACTGAAATCGATTTGAAATAAACAATAATTCACTAATAAAAAGAATGCAATGCCAAATAGTAAATAAAAGTAATGCTGAAAGAAATTATTAACAATTGCTTCCTACTGAAGGTTAATAATAAAGTTAAAATATTACTGCATAAAGTTAAAATAATACTGCATAAAGTTAAAATAATAAAGACTGAAGACCTCAGAGCCTTAACCTTTGTTATAATCTAGTATAAGATATATAGATAAAATATGAAAAACGATTTTTTTTCACATTTACTTTTATTCGCTCATCGATAAATCAGTCAATTTTAATATTTAACCCTTTGCATTCCGATGGTGCCTCTGACTCACCATTCAAGATTGTGCTCCATTTTGACGTTTTATTTATTTATTTTTTCAGATTTAATTGTCAAAAATGCGTACATAACGGTTAAGAGATGCAGAGTAATTTTTCAAAGAAATTCGACTTAACAGACTTATGTATATTTATTTTTCATAACAATAAACAAATCTTTGTATTAGGAAAATAATTTTGCATCTATTTATTTTTCGGTGTGCAAAGGGTTAAAAAGCCTGTCTTCTCCGCTACTTATCAAAATAAAAACTGGAATTTCACATCCGATCATGACACCGACCAAAACAGAAGGAATGCTTTTAATTTCACTAAGCGTTACAGACGGCGGTGTATGATTATATGCATTTATTTTCAGATGTCATAATATTTTTTAAATTCTGTTACATTCTTAAATATTAGGCATTTCTAAATCATGTTTTATACAATTTCAATTACATTTAATATATAGGTGATACTGCAGAAAATAGTAACAAAAAGTTAGTTTGAAAGTCTGCATGGCAAGCTGTTAGTCGTTCTGTTTCCATTCCATATACCTCCCCGGATATATCACAGTTTTTACTCAAGTACATTTTTAGCTATCTTATGCGAATTCTTTCATTTCAAAAACAATTTTATGAATATTATGCTATAATTTTTACGTTACAAAAAATTATTAAAAATAATATTTCTCACCCCCTTTAACCCAATTTCAAATTTTGACATCTTCACCTTAATTAAGTCGCCAACTTAATGGCGCCCGTCTGAAAAGCAGCCAATCGGTCGAAATGTTACAGTTAAGTAACACCATTACCGTTAAAAAAAACACATAAGCAAATGTTAGTGGCTTCGCTATCTGCGGTCACCTTAAGCAGCAATTTTCGATTACTTTCGCATTATCTGGTGAGCGCGCTGATAATTCTCGCAGGCCACTCAGCGTTTCGCCCTCCCGGCGAATTATCTCTTCCGAAAGGTCAATTACCTGAACCGAAATCTCGGTTGGCCCGTCGCGATCTCACGGCAATCCGATTCGATTCGAACCGAACCAATATCTCGGCGTAGATCGTCTGAAATTTCTATGGCACATGCAGCGTGTACAGTTTGGTCGGTCTGTTTCGTGGGACACAGTCGGAGCTTCTTCACACGGGTCTTTGAACTTTGTTTTCTGCCAGAAAGTTTATCGTAATTCGAAATTTTTGCATCCAGATATGATGTCAGTTCAACATTTGTTCGAACCCCCCCCCCTTACGTCATCTCATTCTCTTGTCTGAAATCTGTCTTTATCTTCTTTGATACAATATTTAAAAATTTTGTTTAAATTGATCGCTACTTAGTTTAGTTTCCCAAGAATTAAACAGTATGCTGCGATTTTGATATAGAGTAAACTTTGAAATATATTTTTTGAAGGTAGAACAGTTTTCATAAACTTTTATTTTTAAAAAGTCCAAGTGACACTTTTTTTCCCTATAAATTAAACAATGTATTACAAATGTACATTTTTTCTTAAAAACCAAACAATGTTGTACAAATGTACATTTTTTCTTAGAAACTAAACAATGTTGTACAAATGTAATTTTTTCTTAAAAACTTATTGCAAATTATTTATTTATTTCTAAACAATGTATTGCAAATGCAAATTTTTTCCTATAAATTAAATAATCTTTACTTATAATAAAGCACAATGTGTGTGCGTGTGTGTGTCTATTGGCGGTGTACAGGCCAGACCGTTCGAGTTAAGCTACCAAATTTGATACATGTATAGCTTGGGGGCCGGGAATGTGCACCTCGGAGCCCTTTTTTGAATTTTTAATTAAAATTTTAATTAATTAAAAAATAAGCTAAATTTTAACGCTTTTTCGCTATAACTTCCAAAAATATTGCACAAAATTGATTTTTGCATCATGTTAAAGAACAAAAAATAAGCTTTTCAATGATACTAATGTTTTGACCTATAAATTAAAACTCTATTTTTAATGAATTTTTAAACATTTAATTTAATCGGGTTTTTTTTTTTCAACAATAAAATAAAAATAAACAAAATAAAAATAAAATTTTATCTTCGCGAGGATCTAAAAAAATCAGTTTTTAATAAAATGTTGCCATTATATTTTCAGAAGTTCTGATTAAAAAAAGTTGATTACGGCCAAAAATAAAACTAAAATATAATTTATATCAAGTGATTATATAAAATGAAATAAATAGGAAATGCGATATTTTTTAAACAATAAATGCAAGAGAAAATTTTTCTTGATTGTTTGTAATATCAAAATTAATTCAATTAATGAATTAAAATAAATAAAACACAAAATGAAAATATATTACAGAAGTGCGACAGTTAAAACTGAAAAGAATTTTTAGAAAAGTACCAAACGATAATCTTCTGAGAGCGATATTAATTATTTAAAAGTAAGAAATCTTAATCGAGCTTGAAGATGACGACATTTCAAAGAAACGACGAACAAAAAGCAATTGATATTAAGTAGAAGTAAAATATTTTTGCATTCGCGTTTTTTTTTTTAAATTTTAAAACACTAAGACATGTTTTAAATAGTTACTTTTACTCATGTGAAGAAGATATATTGCGCAAATCAAAGAATTCCCCTTCGTGATTGTAATTTATCTCCGCATTTTAATGAATCATGCGAAATAAAAACGCACCTGCTTTCAACGAAGCATACATAATATTAAAGCTATACTGGTAAAAGCAGGTCAGCTGAAAAGCAGGTCAGTCATTTGAAAACGCATCTTTCAAACAAGCATACGTAATAATTAACAATGCAAAATTTGTAAAAGCATATAAACACATTTTTTACCAGCATATTTCGGAAACATCAAAACTTCCTAATCAAAGCAATATTATGTTCTCACATGAGAACAAATAAATCAGCTTTCATTCCAAATTAAACATATAAAAATGTCATTTTCGGCACGCGTCTGCATAAAATGAAACTAATATGAAACATGATATCTGTGGAAAATAAGTGGATGAAAACGTTTTCTATAATATTTTACTATACATATATTACTAATCCAATTAAACAGTTTTATTTAAGGCAAATATGGCTTAACATCTACAAGTCATCATCTGTAATAGGAGTCCAACATATAATTTCTTAATTTTTTTTTTGGCGGGGAGGGACATAAATCTCTTACCAAATGGTCTAAGTGAAATATATAATTAGTAGATTGAGGGGGGAAATGCTGATGAATTACGACTTTTAAATTTTTACATATATCATCAGCTCTGTGAATCATGTTTAACAAAATATTCTAGAGACAATAAGTCCTTAAAATAAAAAAGTGGCACTCCAATGAACTAAATCAATCATCAAAGCTGATCGATCTATGAAAATTTCAATATAACTATTCGATAAAAACTGGCGATTTTAGATCAGTTTATCAAGATCTCAAAAAAGCCAATCAGGGTTACTCTAGAATAATTGGTCTAGATTATGATAATGATGATTGTTCTAAACTTGCAATATTCAGAACTGAATAAATCAGCCAGATTTGAAGAAGACAGAAATGCTTATTTATTTATTTAGAAGTTGAAATATTAAGAATATTTTACAAATATGAATCTATAAGACCAAAGGAATTGAAATCATAATTTTTTGAAATATATTTATGAACCTAAAAAAATATTATTGAGAGCCTTTATATACATCTAAAAATAAAATTAAAAACTGAAGGTTTCAATTAACCTGTGAAATTTTTGCTGAATAATTCCTTGAGATCTTATAAATTATAAAAATTTTTATAATGTTTCAATTTCTGTTTTGAACATAAAACTTCAATGTCGGACTATTCTGCTTTCAGTTCTTAGTTAGTCAAGACATGCTTGAATTGATTAAAGAGGTCTTTATATTAATTGAAGTTTCATCATTTCCACTTTAATTTAAAACTGAATTTTACGTGTACTGATAGAAAATCAGAGAGAAATGCGGAGTTCAAAGATCAGTACTGCTACATAATAGTATAAGTGAATTATATGACTATTGAAATTTGAAGCTTAAAAATATTTTGCTGAAAAACTTTTTATGAGACCAAGTTATATAAAATTGATTGGACCCTTTAATCGACATTAATACTGGCGAACCAACTGGTCGCCAAAGGCGGCTAGTGTATTATAAATGTAAATTCTTTCTTAAAAACTAAACAATGTACTAGAAGTGTAAATTTTTTCTTAAAAACTAAACAATGTAACACAGACGTAAATTTTTTCTTAAAAACTAAACAATGTAACACAGATGTAAATTTTTTCTTAAAAACTGAACACCGTATTGAAAATGTAAATTTTTTCCGGTAAATTAAACAATGTATTACAAATGCAATTTTTTCTATAAATTAAATAATGTATTACAAATTAATTTTTTTTTATAAATTCAACAATGTATTACAAATATATTTCCTTAATTTAACCTTAAAGCTGCGTATCCCACGATTTCAGCGGGTTGGAATTAGCCCAATTTCTGGTGCATCCCGCGTTTTTCACAGTCTAGAGTTTTTTATTTTTAGGATTATAAATTTTTATTATATCGTATTATTATTGTGAAACATATAATACTTGTTCACTTTCTTTGAAAAATATTTGAACTTATTTACAAACATCGGATCTAAATTGGGATTTCAAAGAATTTCGGAGTCAGAGGGTTAAACAATGTATTTCTAATTTATACAAGAGATTGAAACTGGTTCAGTTTTATAAATCAAGTTATATATATCAAAATTTTCGATGATTGGGGAGATTGTTGTTGATTTTTCCGATTTTACTTATGTCCATTCCTATTTGTGTTGTCAACAGACGACAAGATTTGGAAGTTTTTGTATTTAATAAGGATTAATCCTACTACTAGATCTAACTTGTTGCAATTTTAAGGAAACGATTCATTTAACAATTTAATTTATTTAAAAGATTTCATTAATAAAAAATAAGTGCTGGAAAGATAACATTTTGTCTCATATCATTTATAGCATGAAGAAATTATATTAGTGTATAGGAAAGCTACTATAGACAATATGACAGCGTCCTGGCTTAGAGGTAGCGCGTCTTACCCGTGATCTGGGCATCCCGGTTCGGGTATGGTTGTTCTTCTGTATTCTAACTGTAAAGTGTGTGAAGGAGCGCCCCTCCCATGTTAAAAAGGATTGCGTAAGCGAATGTGATGAGTGAGTAACAAAAGTCATACTCTGGGTACTAGACCCTAGATGGCGATACTGCAAAACGAGAGACGCTAATTAGGCTTAAATGACTGGCTACATCGGCGAGCTTGTCCGTGGCAAGTGCCTTAAGAAACAATAACAACTATAGGCAATTAATAGCATTATTTTGTGCAAATTCGGATTTTTCTATTCGAAAACAAAAATTAATTATAGAAATTTGAGTGTGGAAATGTGCCTTATTGTTCTTTTGGTCACCTTGATGTCTTGACCAGGTCAAAAATACAATATTTTTTTATTTAGATTAAAACCACAGATAGTTTATTCAAGGCAGTTTGTGAAGCAGATGGGCAAGCTATTTCTATCTGGCCTATGGCCATTGGACTATCGCGAGAGATTGGACCATTCCTATCTTAAAAACCATCGTATTGGTTGGAAATAAGTTTCGAGAACTTTAAATAAATTTTCTATTTCCATTTCTCTGCGTATTGGAATTCACTCTTAAAAGAAAGTTTAATAAAAATATTTCCGAGTTTAAAGCATATATTTATCTATATGTTGATATATGATAAAGCATCTTGAGTCTAAGTGGTTTAATATTTAGATTACTTTTAATCTGAATTTTTTGTTACAATATTACTTATCGATATTAGATTACTTAAAATAATTTTTCTAAGCACTTTATTCATGATATCTAAAAACATTTTGAAATACATTTCAATGTTATTCCCATAACAGTCACGAAACTCAAGTAACTCCTCTTGTTATAAAGATGGCAACAACAACAAAAAAAGACTGTGTGATTATCATGACCTTCCAATCTCACAACAGTCATTAAATTCTCTAATTCTTCAAAGCTGTATTTGGTCCATTCAATATTTATAAAAACCAAGTAATGGGTCATGAGCCGGATATTAACACCAAGTAAAGGTGGTAAGCTTATTACCATATATGATGCGACTAAACTTACTTACTAAATATATGACTCCAAAAAAACTTCATTGAGGGATTCGATGATATTTTTCTTCCCATAAATAAGAATATTGTTTCAAAAATTCTCACAAGAACGATGCGAAGATCCCGACTTTACTATGTGAAAAAAACGTGTATTTAATATACGTAACACAAGCTACAAACTCACATTGAAACAACTCTATTTAATCCACTAAGTTCAGTTAATAACAAGGCTATAGAAGGCACTTCACAGAGAAAAGACGCTCTCTGAAGTTAAGCCAACCAAAGTAGCTCGTCCCCCAAACTGATCCAAACCGATCCCTCAACTGATTTCCCACCTTTAGGCGACGCCTTAAGTAGAGTTCCTCTAAAGAAGACTTGGCAGCCCCGAAAACTCTCCCTCCTTCCGGACAAGTCTGGAAATTTCTCCAACTTTCCCTAGGAACAAATCTTTATTTCTCAGCTTCTACTACACATTTTAGCGTGTAGTAAAACCCGTTAGAGATCCCATTATGTCGCCAACATACCTAAATCCCCAAATTAGTCAAATATGACGATCTTTAATTGGAAATACCTTTAGAATTGTTTTTCTTACTGATCCGCGATTCCATTACAATTAATTTTACACAATTAAGCTATTTATAAATATTTACAATATTTACACAAAAATTCATTAATATTTACATCTAATTTACAATAAAAAATCATAACAATATTTTGACTTACGGTGAATTTCTTCCTTTATATATATTGACAGATCAATGTTTCAACCACTGCTAGTTATCCTTGAAGTAAAACTAGAATCGCAATCTCAAAATCGCTAAACAAATTTGATATATTTAAGTCATTACATTAATAGTTTGTTTCTGAAATTGCTGACTGGTAGACCCAAGTTGAATTTAACTCCAAATTTGATAGAT
>JAOUZG010036556.1:5965667-5999112 GCA_026289955.1 Argiope argentata | reverse complement strand
AAGCCGGCACTACCTTTTTGTTCGAAATGTTAATGCCTGGTCACCGTTTCTAATGAAGAACTTTTCAAGTGCGCCGTATAGTCAGCAAAAGTAGTCTTCCCATAACTTTCTCGCATACAATCTGATGAACTTAATACGCCAGAGAGTGTTCAAGAAACTAACGTACCCCTTGCATGGTACTGGTGTACAATAGTTATAAAATATTTTTTGGTATCCATTAGTATTTTTGTTTGAAGATTCGTTAAAATCTGAAATTCGAATTATTCTATTTTTACTTTCTCTATGCAACGTACACGTGAAGGTAAAAATAGTTACATTTTATGAAGCACTCTGTATAACACTAAACCAGTAATAATAAGATGAGTTTATCAGAGGCCATTTCCTGATATATAGTATAAATGGCAATGTCACTCGGTAAAATAGGGTTTTAATGACGTCAATTGAAAAATTCTGCTGTGAGTCCTGTTGCTTTCAATTTTTATCTACACTATATATGCGGAAAAGATAGTTTTAAATTATTGATCCGAAATGCTGAGAAGGTTACACTTACCATGAAACAGCAATCCTTTCTGAAGACGGAAGATTACGCCAAAAAGTTACCTCAATTCCGGATATCTTGAAGAATAAGGAAATGAGAGACAGAAGAATAAAGAAACTCAAAAGAGTGAGAAATTTAGAATTTTGCACCTGTTCCTTATTTTTAAAAATGTATCCTTAAACCTAATGCTAAAAAATTATAAATTCTAATTATAAGCGGGCCATTGCAAAATTTTCTTTTTATACTGTCTGCTTCTAAACTGCTAAATTTAAAAGCGTCAATTAGAATTCCCGAATTCTAACCGATAATCGATTTAATAGTGTTTCCAGCCGGCTTGCGGCACAGAGGTAGCGCGTCTTCCTCGTGTTCTGGAAATCCCGGGTTCGAGTCCCGGTTCGGGCATGGTTATTATTCTGTGTGCTATCTGTGAGATGTGTGAATGCGCCCCCCTGTAAAAAGGGGCTGTGCAGGCGAATGTGGTGAGTGTGTAGCAAAGTCGTACTCTTGGCCCTAGTAAGCGCTACTCAAATACAAGAGACGCTGCATTCGGCTTAAATCTGCTGCTGGGTTCAGCAACGAGCTTGTCCATGGCAAGTGCCATTTGACACAACAACAATAGTGTTTCCAGTGAAACAACTTTTAATTACCGACTTCAGAGGAATGTCACGAAATTCTTGAAATTAAGGTTCTAAACCATCAAACAGCACAGATGATGAGAGCAATAGCATGGCTTTCAGATTATTTAACCCTTTGCGCTCCGAAAAATAATTAGATGCAAAATTATTTATCTAATACAAAGATTTGTTTATTGTTATGAAAAATAAATATACATAATTCTTTTGTCTCTTCTTTGAAAAATTAATCTACATATCTTAACCATTATGTAGGCGTTTTTAACAATTAAATTTGAAAAATGAATAAATAAAACGTCTAGATGATGCACACTCTTGAATGGTAAGTCAGAGACACCATCGGAGTGCAAAGGGTTAATAAATATGAACTAAGGAATGTTCCAAAAAATATTCCGGTTGCTCCTAATAAATCTAAATATTTTATAACGCTTGCAAAATATATCAAAAGAATCATAAGAATAAAAATAAATGAAAAATTGCTTTTATGATTTTATTTAAAAAATAAAATAATTTTTTTAATTAGAAATCCAGAATCAAAACAAAACGCGCTTAAGCGTGAAGTGCAAATAAAAATGCTTAAGTAAATTCTGTAATCTCATTAATTTATTTTACCTTCACTAAAACGATTGCTTGAGATTTTTTTTATTTATTTTTATGCTATTCACTTGCATATTAATTATTGCATAACAGTCTAATATTATTTAGATATTTTCTACCCCATCATTCCTCTGTTAATTTTGCCTTGGCCTTTAGATAATAATCAATTATTATTATCTTTAGATAATAATAATGACAAATTATCAAAAAACTTTTAAATTTAATTCTTAGATAAAATCTGTTTTCAAAAAAAAGTTTTTTTTTAATATTTACTATTTTTAAGATATCAGAAATTATCTTTTATTATATACTTTGTGACTTCAAGAAAAAAAAAGAGATGTAAAATAATGAAGCGTAAATCAGAGATCGAACTTTGGAGTGGCAATACATAGCTATACTTACTCGATCGATATTCTTATTGTATATGTCTTGAAATCTATAGTAATAATCAATATTGTAGATTCCTAACTATAATTAGTATAGCTAATAAATAATCTATATATTTAATAATCTACTCGAATGATATATATTCTGGATCGCATTCTTGTCAGTCCTGTAATTATAACAAATTTCTTAGTTTGTAAAATTTTTAACTTTTTGCTTTAATTATTTTTTAATCAACGAATGCTTTTTTAAATACAAATGCCAAAACAAAACTTTAAAAAAATGAAATCTTTGATTGTAAATTTCGTTATCATGTGGGAATATCAGTATTTTAAGCCATTATTTATCTTAATCAATTTAAGTCATTAACCCATTTAAACCGGCTTGAAACAATAACGATACTTCTCTATCGGTCATTATCTCTCTATTTATTGTATATATACGTATGCTTCTTTGACAGCGGATGCGTTTTAAAAAGGTCGAAGAAGAACTACGACATCGTAGATCTTGTTTCATCTCAAAATCATTCGAGCTCCAAAACTGTGTTTGCCAGCTAGAAAAATTGATAAAAAAATTAGCCTTAAATTTAAATTTTTCCAGCTGGCAAACAAAGTTTTGGAGCTCGACCGATTTTGAGATGAAATAAGATCTACGATGTCATAGTTCTTCTTCGACCTTTTCAAAATGCATCTGTTGTGCATTGAAAGGTCGAAGCAAAATGCATCTGTTGTGCATTTGAAAGGTCGAAGCACCTTTGCTTTTAAAATAGAGGTTCTACTGAATCCATCGTGCTGTCCTTTGATATTTTAAACGATTTTTATATATAAATTTCTGCTTTACGAGTAATAGTTCCAAAAAGTCAGACTGTGTTACAGATGTGTTTCCCCCCAACCAATTGAAGTCAAAACTTGAAGCATAACTACAACTGTAAATACAAAATCACATACTAAATTTGATTTATCCAAGTCATTGCGTTTTAGAATTACCATGTTTACATGTTTGTGAATATATAGACCTGCAGACAGCCATCATTAGGCGGATTTGCTTCTGAATTCGATAAATACCTATTCTTTAAAATTTTAAATATGCGAACCAAGTTTTAACCATTTATTTCATTTCATTTTAAAGTTATTGTATTAATTTATATCCGGATAGACGGATTTTCTCCGAATGATTTCGTTCAAAAATAAACAGAAATCTACAAATTTAGTGTAAAGATCGAATGTCGATTTTTCTATCGTCTTGTTCACATCAGTTTTGAGTTATTGGGCTCAAACACGAACATAGATAATGTAAAAATGTAGTTTTCGAGTTCAAGAATGCGTGAAGCATGGGAAGCTAGACAAAATGTATAATTTTTTTTACTTTTCAATGCTTTCTCTATATCCTTTTCATAAAAAGCAGAAGCGAAATAACTGATTCATTTAATGATATCGTTTCAAAAAATTCATTAAAATTATCAATAAATTTGTCTTTAATATATCTTTGAACGCTCTCCGTCAAACTCAAGCAAAAGAGAAAAATTTCTATAAAATTTTTAAACATAGAATCCAGTTATAACAAATATTTTCTGTTTCTCAGTCTAATCATATTAGATCGTTGCTTAATTGGATATCATCAAATAATAACAAAAAAAAGAGGGGGGTGGGTAAAAAAAGTAATTTAATTTTTTTAATGCTATGTAGGTGCGTGAAGTGCACATAACGAACGATATGTTTTTTAACAAATTGCCTCCACGCTTGGCGATGCTTGGGGAGATTTTTTCTTTCATTATTGTTTCAAACAATACTTTTATTTATCTATGCATTCTGTTTAATTTATTTCATTTATTCAATCTCCTTTTTATCTCTTTTGATCTTGATTTCAGTGAAACAAGGATTTGATCTGGAATTTAGCCAATTCTGATGGACCGATTCTCAGTATCGTTTGCTATCTATGCATTTATTTGGGTTGCTGTATTTGTTTTTGATGCTGACATTAACTTTCATTTCGCATTTGATTTTATTTCTATGCATTTAGATAGATGTATATATACATCTATGCATGAGCATTTTGTATTTTTAATTTTATTTTCCAGTTTTACGATTTTGATTTCTTGTTTCCTTTTTCTGTCAGACCGTCTCATTGTTTGTACCCTATGAATAAGTAGTATATTATGGTGAACTTTTTAATTTATAACTTAAAAAAATTATTTAAAATTTTTCTATGCAAATATTACATTTTAAATCATTTATAAAAAAGAACGGAAATAATTTTATAAATATTATTCTATTAAAAAAACGAGCTGCATTCTTCACGTGCTTTTTTATTCGTAAAATTACAGAGAATTCAGATAACTAATGCTATTTATTAAGTCATGTCAGACTCTTCGATCCACCCTTAAACAAACGGAATAAACTATAAAAAGTGACCGGACAGCCGCAATAGGAGCACTGAAAGGAACTGTGGTTGAGTTCTAAGGACCATCACCGGCCACGATACAACTCTTCCCATAGGAAGTATGGAAATGGTTGTCGTCATCGATGGGAGGAGCCTAACCCCCACCTATTAGGGTAGCCTCCAGAGTGTCGAGATCCACCTGTACACAATACCGGAAGCATCTGATCCTCATTTTCAGGTGCCCCAGGGGGGGTGCTTATTTTTTTTTTAAAAAAAATTAATATTTGACAATTGGAAGGAATCATAATCATGAGGTTAAATATAATTATTTAACTAAAATTAATAATAGAAATTATCGCCAGCGAACCAGCTGTTGGCCATAGTTAATTAGATCTTCCTCATGAGTAAGAAAAGCAGTGAGTAATGTCACGTGACCATTCCACAATAAGAACGATTTGAAGGTCAATGAGGTATTCTATAATATTTAAATGAAACTCTTCGAAAAGGTGAGTATTTATGCTTTAAGCAGGTATATAATGCTTAAAGCTGGTATGCTTTTTTACCATAAATATTTCAGAATTTGCAAGATAAAGTAACGTCCAACAAAGGAACTAAAAGTTTAAAGCACATTTTGATCATTCAATGAAATGTTTCAAGAAATAATTAATTATAAGTTATAAATAGTAAAAATATCACAGTTGCCTAAAAAGGCATTACAAATTTCATGTCATAAATGTTTAGTATTAATGTAAAAGTATTTGTTGAGGGAATCATTGTTAACGCCTAGTTTCACAAAATATTTAATTTTTAGCAACCATTAACACTTCAAAACTGCTGATCTCAAAGAATGGCTCGTGTAAAATATTTCTTTAGTATACTGGTAAAAAAAATGTTAAAATTTTAAATTAAATTGTTCAATATGTTAACTGAGAGCTCTAATAGCATGTATGCCTATGGCCGTGAGATGTCAAAATTTGTCATTAGAAAGAACAATGAACAACGATGAATGTGCATTCAAATTTGTACCGTTTAGTTTAGTTATATCAACATCCCTTTGTAAAGAAACTCTAGAGCTATTTTGGGACGAACCTCGTAATTTTGAGCTGCTGTCGAATGACGAGGACGATACGTGAGCTACTCCCCCCTCACCACACCACACCAGGGGGAGGATGTGTGGCCTTGACGGATTTAACATGCAACAGACCCCCTGGCACCGATTCTTCGGTGGAATAATGTGAAACCCTACGACTCACTCGCCGAGATCTTACCTCTAAGTTTGTACAGAATTCGTAGATAGTTATTTAATTTTTTAGGTCCTTGATTCTTCAGTTAACTTATTCGTTTTATTTCCCCATAGCTGAATTCCAAGATAAATAAAAATTAATGAAAAAATAATAAAATTAATTATTCAAAAATTAATGAATAAAATCCCGATGCGAATTAATAAAATTCACATCAGGTTCAACGATAGATATGAACTCAGAGTGAGTTTTATAGCTACTTCATTTCATTGAAAACATCCGGTAAAAATGCGATATCTGTTATCTCCTTGCTGCTATCTCTCATTTGAAATGACCATGATTCTATTTGTCAGTCTAACGTTCCATTTATGGTGTGCAAGGGGATAGTTTTTGGAATTGTAAAATACTGTTTCAAAAAAGTGATTAACCTCAAGCAATCCTGCTAGAGAAAGAATATTTTTGCTAATTTCAGTTATATGAATAGTAAATCAACTGAAATAATGAGTTTTGGTGAAACTCGAATTACAGAAAAAAGTATATTTCTTCGCACTTTCGCATTTTGTGTTTTTTATGAATGTGGATTGAAGCAAGAATTGATAATTCATTGTTGTTGCTGTTCTCGTGTACCGCTTTATAACGGAACTATAGGTGCAGTAGCTTCTGATGGTAGTCATGGAACAGACTCTCCAACCCGCCATAAAGGCACACGGTTTAATTATAGGAACTGAATGACCTGACCACCGCAACAGCAATGAGCGGGAACTGTAGTTGAGTATTAATGGCCATCACCGGCCACGGTACAACCCTCCCCGAAGAAAGTACGTTCCGTCATCGATGGGAGGAGCCTAACCTCCACCCATTAGTGTACCTACCGGGTTGACGAGATCCATCCACCATACCGGAAGCATCTCATCCCCAATTACGAAATGCCCTCCGTGGGTTAGTTTCTGATTATATGGCACACTGAACACCCGAGGGCAGAAGTTTAACTTCTAGCTCACACACGTCACAAACTCTTTTTACAGGCTGACTTCAGTTGTGCATTTTATTCATTCATCCACAGATCGTAATTTAGGTCTGGAACAGAGAATGATCAACTCTGACGCAGTGGTATTAATCACGACATTGAGGACTTCGTGACCACGACAGATTTAACAGGCACCAATCACCACACACAAACTCGATGAGTCTTAGGCTGGTGGATCCGAACTCGAAGCCCAAGGGATGCGAATCCAAAGCTCTACTAACCAGGTTATCCCGTTCCAAGAAATAATTCATCATTGTCCATATTCCAGAATTATAAAGAATGTAAGATTTATTTTTTAAAGATCTTAATTACTTATATCATGGTCAATTAAGACTGGCACCACAACTTGATATATTATAATAAACAAATTAAATCATTAAGAGTTTATGGCCTTGAGTTTCTTTTTTCGGCTGTTGGGTTCAAAATTTGATACAGATCGTTACATTTGATGAAAGGCCACAAACTAAATTTCAAGTGTCTAAGTTGTTGCTTTCAGTGGAATTCGCACATAGGCAAATATCAAAGTGACAATGGTCAATTCTTTGACGGGCTTCATCAACAATTTGATTCAAATCTATAATTACAATTATGAAATTATTTTCTAAGCATCATTTATACTGGCCTTTCCATTTTAAAGCTTCCCTTCCATTTTTTTTGTCTAAATTTATAATAATTTAAAAAGTGATGCTGAATTTTTTAAACAAAATTAATCATTATATTTTAAAAGTTAACAAGTTAAAATTAAAATAAAATGGTACAGAAGACATAGCTGAACAGAAAAAAGCTGATTTGTTTTGAAAAATATATGGTATTGAAATTACAGGTCTATGTTAATGTGCTTTAAATCAATCAAATAAATAGTAGGCTAATAGGCAATAGACTGCACTTGACAGTAAAAAAGAAAAGAAATGAAAATGTTCTCAAAAACCGATAAGGATCTACGCTTTGGAAGCAAAAATTGTGGATAGAATTTGATTCATATAAATTATTACGTTTTTGAATTATCGTATTTATATACACGAAAAATAACACGCCGACACACGTTGAAGGATTTGATTCAAAATCTGATACATGTATTTAGTTTTGTAAGTTAAATCTGTGCACCAAATTTTATCTATCTCCCTTCGTTTTGTAGTTAACTAATTTATTTTTGAACAGCAAGCTCGACAGACTTCTTCAAAATCAATTTCGTTGAAAATGTGCTAGAAACTTAATCGTTTGCTGCATAGAACGCATACCAGATTTCTTCCTTGTGGTTTGAAGAATCCTTGAATTATCATGTACACAAGAACTCATCATTACACAGAATACATGAGACATACTCCCATAAATAGTTTATCGAAATCAGGGAGTCCTGAAGTATGGGTATACATCATAATTTCGAGTTCAAACTTTTGGATAATTACAATATTTTTTATTTGATAATTACATTATTTTCTCGCATATTTCGTACACGAGAAGATAAAATGTTGCAGTGAAAGCTTCTTAAGCCAGATAACATTTTTCGGACACGAGTAATTACTTTAGTATAGTGGATATGTTACTCGGCTGCAAACCCTAATGTTGCGACTTCGATCCTCAACAGTCATTTCCACACAATAGTGACGGGCACGTGATATAGCAACCTTCGTACAGCTGTTGTGGTGCCCTCTACCAACATCGAAAGTCCTTCGGTGCATTAGAATCACCAACAGCGACTCACACACGCTCGCCATATGTAAATGGGCGCAAATTTACTGTTCGACTAATGGGAAGGAGATTATGTGGTGAAATCTTCATAAGCCAGATAACATCCTCCGAACAGGAGTAATTACTTTGCTCTAGTGACATTGTGGCTCTGATACGAACCCTGATGTTGCGAGTTCGATCCTCAACGACCATTCACCCACAATGGTGACCCTCACGTGATAATACAATTTTCGTACATCTGTTGTGGTACCCTCTACCAGCAGCAAAAGTCGTTAGGTGCATTAGAAACAACAGCTAACATCACCAACCATAACTCACACACGCTCGCCATATCTAAATGGCCGCAAATGTATCGTTCACTTCACTGGTGGGAGAATATGTGGTGAAAGTTTCATAAGCCAGAAAATATCCTCGGGAAACGAGTAATCACTTTAGTCTTGTGGCTATGTTACTCTGCTATCAACCCCAATGTTGAGAGTTTGGTTCTGAACAACCATTCCCCTACAGTGTCAACTAAAATATACAGAAGGAATTAAGAGTTTGAAGAATTTTCTATGAGAATTAATCTGTACGAAAGTTGTAACATTTTATTCCAAAAATGATGAAATAGTTTTTTTCCTTGAATTTTTTGCAAGTTATCATGTTTATTTCTAAAACAGAAACTGAAATAAGCATGCTTTTAATAGAAATTACCAGTTTCATTTTGTGAGAATTCAGCTCCATTCAGCAAAGGCTTATCGCCGTGTCCCACTGAACTTGAGAGTCGCACTGAGAACAATTTTCTGTGTTTACATATCAAATTTACCTTCACGTGATAGGTAACATTGACGTGCAGATATTTCAAAACCGTTTCTTGATAAGAAATCGTCGGGCATTTTTGAAGTTTTCGAAAGAAATACCTCAAAGAGAGAGAGAGAGAGAGAGAGAGAGAGAAATATTTCTGGAAGGATAAAAGAAGTAAAGGGAAGATATATTTTTTTTCTGCTTCTTTCAATCGATTTGGAATGTTTAATTAAAAAGAAAAAAAATGTCAGTGTTTTTTTTTCTAGAAATTGTATATTTTTGTTTGGAACTGTTGACTTTTAAGGAAATGATTTTGAAGATAATTTTTATCATATTTCATTTCATATAATCAGTTGCTCAAAATGACATTTTTCTGGTTTTTATTTGCTGTAGTCATTTACTTATTCCTTTTAATCAGAGCTTTTGTAAATGCAATAACAACACGCTATTAAAAGCTTATTTTTTTAGATGATCGTGCATATAATAAATTTTTTTTTCACCTACGGATTTTCAACTTTTTTCAATAATTCTTGATTTTATTTCTTATATACATGGAATCAATTCATACACATAAGAATTCGGATCAAATGCGTTACATGAGTTTGATTTTGAAATCGAACGCGCAGATTTTAAGAACAAAAAGGACGTGAACGTTGCCAAAAGTACAGAAAAATATGAAATCATGCGTTTTAAAAAAAAATGCACCGTTAAGTTTGTGATTTAAATTCATTGTTAAATTGTTATTTAGCACTTTCTGAGTAATTTTTTATTTAAATTTTTATCATGTCAGAGCATGGTGTGGTTTTGGGGATGAAGTTTTTGGAGTCAACAAAAATCCGTAGGTGAAAAATAAAAATTTTATTATCTGCACGAGCATCTCAAAACATGAGCTTTTAATAATGCGTTGCCATCGCATTTACAAAAGCTCTGATTAAAAAAATGAGTTAATGACTACAACAGATATAACCCATAAAGATGTCATTTTGAGCATGCGATTATATGAAATGAAATATACAGGAAATGGGATGTTTTGGTAAACAATAAATGCGAGACAAAGGCTTTTTGATCGTTTGCAGTACTAAAGTGACTACTTCAATGAAACCATTAAAAGGAATAAAAATATAATTTGCACGATCACGTGGCGCTTGGCCGTTCAAGAAATGATGTTCTGACATGATACCACATTTCATATTAATCTTTTATTTTTTATTGTTTTGGTTATGATCTTCCCAAAACTTTTTCTCGTACCTTCTAATAAATGTATCATGCCAAAGGACTCCTTACATGGCATTAGCGTACGATGGTTAGGAAATATTAACTTTTGGCATTAATTTAGAAGTTTCACTTTATCTATGGTATTTTTCTTGGCGTATTACTCGGCAATTAATCCAGAATAGCATGCGAAAATCAAATATATGTTTTAGATACATTTTTCTCAAGCGACTGAAACAAAAATTTGATCCCAAGCTGGACTTGTCACAAAATCCCTAACAAATTTGATCAAATTAAAGCCTCCTGTTTTTGAATTGCCGCATTCTACTAGTTGCTGAAAGTACAGACTGTCTTTCCAACAGCTCCTAATTAGATTTGGATCAAATTTGTTGATCCAATTAAATTGTCTATAATTTATATTTTAATTCTATGTACCGAATTTTGTCTGTCTAGCTGTGTTTGTTTTGTTTATTGTGATAACTTATAACCGAGCATATGGACCTCATCTGAATAGATTTTGGCTCAAATGTGTCAGAAACCTTCAAATTTGGTGTAAAGATCGCCTATCAAATTTCATCCATTTACCTCAAAGTGTTTTTTATTCATTATTGTCACAAACAGACAGGTAGTCATCTCATTTTTCAGAAATGTGTTTTTCTAACTCCGATAGGTCTAAAATATTAAGATAAGGCAAAATATTGAGCTCCAATTTTTAATGATTACTCTACGTTCTCTGCATTACGTATACGAATAGGAGAAAAAAAAGGCGGGAAATCTATTATTATTGCACTACAGTAAGAATATTGTGCAATTGCAGAAGACAGCACTTCTGCAAAAAAGTAATTTTCTACAGTTACATTTTTAAAAAATACTTCTTTATCCATTATTAGTACAACTACGTATTTCAATTTCAAAACTAGTAGTGAAATTAGCTAACCAAGTTTCGCTATACCTATTACAATAAATGTTTTTCAGAATTCTCTCTCTCTCTCTCTCTCTCTCTCTGAGTGTGTGAGTGTGTGTGTGTGAGTTTTAATTTTTTAAACAAAAATAATTTGCACTATAAATAGTCGTTGTATTAATCCTATCATAAAATAAATATGAGAAACGAAATATTGATTTGTTTTTCATTACCGTGAAAATTCATTATGATAAATCTTTTATTTTCGTCATGTTTATTATAAATTTGGCTGCGAAAATTTTTATAATATTTAGTCTTTCCACTGAAGGACTTTTGAACAAAATTCAAATCCGACATTTACAGAACAACTTGTATTTTTTTTTATAGATTTTTTATATTTCAGACAGTGAAAGTAGCGAAAATATGGCTTTGAAAATATACGATCAAAAAAAATTTGCGTGTAATCATGATTAATAATTAATTTTTCTTTACAAAAACTTTTATTTGGATAATATTTTAGACAATTTTCTATATATTTTTTCACCGAAGAGATGCTTTTACCAATGGAAAATGAATATTCTGTAAAAAAATATATTTTTATCCAGACAATAAGAATCTGAACCGAAATTTATAAACAGCCAAACGAGAAATTAAAATCAATCAACGAGGATGGTCTCGCCAAAATTTTCTCGCATACTCTTCAGATAAGGTGTTATCCTAGAGAACGCCTTTACAAAAAAAAAAAAAAAAGGTTTTATTGAATTAAGCAAAAGTCTTTAGTTTAATTTAGCGTTAATAATGATATTAGTAAATGACACAACGTCAGCAAAAGTACAATCTTAAATGCGTCTATAAATTGTAATATATTTGCTTAACAATTTAATTAATTTTGATTCGAATATATTAAATTTTTTCTTATTATTTTTCGTAGTGAAATACTTTAAAAAGCACGTGCCCTTTATTTATATTAGCTATATAAAATTTTTCATTTTTATTAATTGTTATAATTATTTTGAAAATAAATATTTAATTTCTATTAAAATTTATTTTTGGCATTATTGCGAAATTCCATGGACGGGTAAAATCAGACGATTTTAGGATTCAAGATTAATGCAGAATCACTTAGGAATAATTAAAAAAAAATTTTTTAAGGATAATTTTTTTAGAAGTTTTAGGCAATGAAGCATTATTTGTAAATCTATAAAAAAACATAAATTTTAAATCTAAAAATTAATTTTTTCATCTACTTTTCAACAAACATTAATCTCAGCGAATTTAAATTTCTAGATAATACTTCTGAGTTGGCAACATTGTTGGTTTATCTAAAAGTAGCAAACGATTTTTCCGATTAAATTGTGAAACATGAAAAACCAATAGTTAAATCGATTTGATAATTCGTAGGAATAAAATGAACGTATAGTTACAACGCATGAGGTAATGGTTTTTTTCTCCTTTCTTTTTTCATATATATTTTTTCTCAGAATCGAATGTTGAAAAATATATTACTAACTAATTTTTTTCTTATTTTCATTGTGCTTTTTATTTTGAATATTATTTTGCTGAATTCATAAATTTGTATTCTAATAATAATTTAAGAAAACTCAACATTTGTAATGGAAAAAAATATTGCGGTTACCTGTTATAAATAGGATTTTCGTTGAATTCGTTTGAATTGAATTTTTAAATGATTTTAAGTAATTTCAAAAATAATTTGTATTTTAAAAACAGATAATTTTTTTCTTTGTTAACTATTTATCTACAAAGATTGATTATTAGAAGGTTAAATTTCTCTTAAAAGCAAGGATTCCAAATTTTGAGGAATTTGCCTTGATTTTACAGAATGTTTAAGTAATGAGAAAAATGTTACATGAACTGTTACTCATAATAAAAATTTTGAGCTGTTCTTTCTAACATTAAATTTTCATATTAAATGAGGTAAAAAAAATAACTTGGAAATTTCTTACACTAAATTTGAAGAAAAATTTAAAATATTTTTGAAAATAAGTTAGTAGTTACATCCTTTTTACATTTTTTCTTTTATTTAGAAATCTTTGATTAAAAAAATGATCCAGTAACAAAATGTTGTCATACATTCTCCATAATACTAAAAAATACTTCGAACAAAATCCACCAAACAATTTCTCCATATCATTAAAAAAAGAATTAATTTCATTTAACTGCAAATAGCAGAATATATGCCGAAATTTGAGTATTTAGTAAGAGTGTAAAATTAAAGTCTACTTTTCATAGCTACATTTGAATACACCCCCACACAACCCCCCCTCCTTAGAAATGAACTTTTTTAAAAAACGAATACACTTAAATTTAAAAGAAAAGAGTTTATTACAAAAACATCTAATCTGAACTGAGATTAACATTATATTTTATATTTAGAAATCAAAAGTCAATTATTTTTTATTATGTTTTTAAAAAATATCTAAAATTAATTTTGAATCTTTAAAGATATTTTAAATAATCTTAATTAAATAATGTTAATTTCATTTCATTTAAATCATAATTTTGTTTCAATATTTATATAAAAAATAATACAAAGAATTCAAATTTTCATTCATTTTTGTATGTGTAAAGAATGTACTCGCTCCAATAAATGAGAAAATTCAAGAAATAAGCCATTTTAGGTCTATACTGAATTTAAAGATACATTTTTATATTCATTTTTATTTATTTTATTCCATTATTCCGAAAGCTTTTATTATTTAGTCTACTAAGCACCTGTATTTTATCAATGCAGCTGCTCTGCTCAAACCACTGCCACATGGAGAATAAGGTAGTGGTTCCACATGGATCTTGAATTTAATCTTACCCGTTTAATTCTTCTGCATAAGTATTATGGAATCTGAGTCATTACAGATTAAATTGATTCATTGAAATAATTATTCAATGAATCGATTCGATTCTAAATATTTATTCAATGTTTTTTAAAGTACCTAAATTACAGTTTTTATTTTAATGCATGATTGAGAAATTAAGCATTAATTTAAAAGTGATGGTTTCTTTAAAATTGAAACAGGCACGACGTTTCTGTTTTCTTATTTTTATTTTAACTTGTTAACTTTTTGAATATTATGATTGATTTTTTAAAATTCGGTATAACTTTTTAAATTATTATAAATTTAGACAGAAATGAAACGGGAAACAAATTTAACTATCCTATTTAAATTTTTAAATTTCCCTCTGTTTAAGTTTCTAATCCAAGTAATAAGCATGTAAGAATTCTAAATTAAAAAAATCTAATTTATTTTTGTTCTTTTCTTAACGTTTTTTAAAAAATTCGAAGCAGTAGTTTAGTTATTGAACATATTTATTATCAAATTAATATTTGCCAAATAAATTCATAAGTAAGTTCAGGAAAAAAATTTTTACTTGCTTTTTAATTTGGTTGTAATCAAAATAATAATCATATCATAATTCTAAATGAAAAAAAAAATGTACATTTATTTTCTTTTGCTTCAATACGTTAAAAAGAAAATATCAGAAAAACACAGAATTTTGGTGATTACAATATTTTTTTCCTGATTTTGATGTATTGTAAATAAATTGAAAAATAAGTGATTTCAAAGTAAATTGAATGTGGATGTGTGTGTGTGTGTGTTTCACCTCCGTTTATACTAGGTTTATTCTTGAAATGTTTTTCAATTCTTGGAATTGAAAAATATGTTCATACAACTTCTGTTATTACATTTTATTAGAGTCTAATTTAAAAAATTTAAATTTATAGAAACGCATCTGTAATTTAAAAAAATTTCTCTTGAAAACTACTCATTTACTCATTCTGATATTTTTATTACTCAACAGATGTCGCTGACAGAACTAAACCTGAATTAGAAAATACCGCCCAACTTCGGGAAAGCGTGGACCAGTCGCCAATGGCAACGTGATGTCATAGTGACGTCTTGGGCTGAATGCGTGAGATGGGAAGCGCAGTATCGAATCAACTAGTAACTGCAATGTGAGCTGCGAAATGAGTACGTCGCAAACTTCGGTCCGATATTCGTGATCCATACGCGGGTTTTGTTGTTGTTTTCTGACCACCTGTGGATTTCGTCCCGAAAGTTGAGCACGGGAGAATCGGATGAGAGTTTCAATCGATCACCTACGAAATTTTTGAAGTCTCTTCGAACCTTTAACACGTATTCTTTCGCCGCGAAATCGTGATTGGATTTTTGTCCTCCTATTTATTTTTCTTTTCCTTAATGAGTGTGTAACCTTGCAAGTGCGTCGCACAAATTCTGTCTCCAAACGATTTCACTGATCCTGCTTGTGTGTCGTGGTGTGTGTGACCCATCCGTTTCGTTTTCTGAGAAAGAATAAAGTGAAAAATCTGTGTTCTATTCCGAACCGAAATGTGTATGCGGCGTTTAGAGCATGTTTTTCATCCTCCTAGTGCGTATATAAGTATATCGGTTACGTAACGGCCTCTGGATTGAAAACAAAGTCGTTCGATCGTCGCTGAAATCACCTAGTCCACATAGTTCAACTTTCGTTTTATTTTTGCTCAATCGTTGATTTAGTGTTTATTCTTTTTTGTTGTTGAATTCTATTTTTTACCTTTTTGGATTATTTAACAAGACTTCGTCAAAGCATGCTGGCGCAATTTTTTGGAACTGTTGACTGTAATCGCTGTTCAAGTTTGATGAACAAAATTGACCATTGATATCTCCATGTGATAACTATCTACCAAGTGGACTGAATAGTATCGCTGATTGATTGATTTATTCTTGTTTTCGTTCTCCCACCCAAATCTCCAAAGTGGATTACCACGGACTTCATAACATGGATCCGCTGGACATTGATCCGAACTTTGAGCCCCAGACGAGGGCCCGGTCCAATACCTGGCCTTTGCCTCGACCAGACAATTTCACAGAACAGGATGGGGAGGAAAAAGGGGTCCTGCCTGTCCACTTGCAGGGTCACAACATGACAGGGGGCCTTGACCCTACCCCAAAGAAGAATTCCTCCCGGCGGAATGCTTGGGGCAACATGTCCTATGCGGATCTCATTACACAGGCCATACAAAGTTCGCAAGAAAAACGATTGACTTTAGCTCAGATATATGAGTGGATGGTGCAGAATGTCGCCTACTTCAAAGACAAAGGGGATAGCAACAGTTCTGCAGGATGGAAGGTAAGAATATAATCTGATTTTTTCTAAATTAAATCCATCTTAAATGGAAATTTTTTACTTAAATCCATCATTAATGGATGATTTTTAGCTAAATTATCATTCAAATTATACAGTAATTTTAAGTAGAACCCTGAAGTAAAAACAAAAACTTGGTATCATTTCCATTCGAGTAATCGAATATTCGTTGAATCGAAGGAAAAAATATTATTTACTTATCTGAAAAAATAAGAAATTGTAATATATTATTTTAATAACAAATAAATTTACATTGTTGTTTTACCATTGTATCTATTGAAATATGATTTCTTAAACATATCACTTAAATTCATTTCGGTCGTTTTCTTTACTCATTTTACTCGAGAACGTTTTGTTTTCTGTGTTCTGTTTCTTTTTTCTCACTGTGACCAAGAATTCGAGTTCTGGTAATTGGACGTCTGCTGCATTTGGTGTCCATTTAAACCCTTCAAAATTGGTTTCCAAGAACGTCTTCTTTTTCTCCCCACCCTTGTTTATTCGAAAAGAGATAGGGTTTCTCCCCCCCTCCCCGTATTGATGAAGTAAATTTGTTGTTACACGATTAAAATTAAACAATTTACCACATCTTCTAATTTTTATGATTATAAAATTAACTGTAAGGCTCCCATTAAAATTGTACTTTGGAAAATGTTCTAATTATTTATCTTACATCCTGAGTGAATTTCATTCATTAGATATTGTATTCTATCCACCTAATTGAACTTTGTTTTTTTGGAATTATTTTCAATACAATATAAAATATTTTAAAGTCGCTAAAATTAATTAAGTAATCATATTTACTTAAAAAAATATATATTTGAATTTATTATATATTTAAGTAACTAAGATTACTTGGCTATTAATTATATATACTTCAAAATTAACTCTTATCGTATTTGAAATCAAGATGATAGTATAACTTAAACTATATTATTATATTTGGAAGTTCTTGATGTTTTCTAACACGTTTTGTACTGTGGAATCCGGAACTTGGGTCCAAATAAAAATTCCACCAAATTGTTTTTATTGTGATTCTAGATTGTGAAATGCAATATTATAAAATGAATTGTAATTCAATTACTTTTGTTTTTCTGTGCTACTGAAATTCCTTTTCCCTTTAAAAAAAATGTTGTAAATCTTTTTGATGAGCCTGATAAACCCTGCTTTCATAATATGATGTGCAAGTTTGTTATATACTAAAAGACATAGTAGAAGTTTCTTTTATTTTTATTAAACATTTTTTAATCAATCATCTAGAATAACAATATTAATCACGTGTTTTAAAATACGTATTAAAAAGTATGAATTATTAAAGATTCATTTTACTTTAAAATGAATCTAATTGCTTGATTGTTTTTCAGTGAATGACTTCGAATTATTTATTAGAGCCCATTTTAAACCGTCCAGTATTTTGAGTTCATATATAGGAAGGAAAAAAAATTATAAAACACAAATAAAGAGTAACAATGACACCTTATTTTACTGTTTTCGTGAATTTATTTTTATTGGTGTTTATAATTTCCTGCAACTGTATTTGTAAATTTGTGTTTTGTCAGAGATTTAAAAATAATTGAGATTGTTTTGTTTTCACAACCTTCTTTCGTCTACAATATAATAACGAGCGTGATCTTTTTATTTGGAAAAGTAATGTTCGTTCTTTCTGAAATGCTTCGAATTTGCTTGATACTGCATTCTAAAATTCTTCGAAGTTTCTTAGTAACGAACGTAATTTTATACATTCTTTAAAAGTGAAATGATGCTCGAAATTTATTCTTGAAACGAACATAATATATGATGAAAATTGTACCCTTTTCTTTAAAAAAAAAAAACCTTAAGTTTTGTGTCAATGGTCTGTAATAGGAGTAGATCTGTAGGATTTTATAATACATATTTATTTTTGTTATTTAGCATATTGTATTTAATGGTCGGATTATTGGCATGGGACAAAAATTGCAAAGATGCCGTTTCTTCTCTCACCTACCTCCTTCAGATTGCTTTAATCTATCTTCTTCCGAATTCCTAATTTCCAATTGCAATTCCCATCGTACGAAATCTTTGGTCAGATTTTCAGTTAATAAGCAATTAAATTTCTTTTATAAAAGAATATTATTCCTCTCAATAAATCACTCTTGTGCAAAAAATTTTTTTAATAAAAAATTCTTTATGTCCTAGATGTTCGTCAAACCATTTTACATTCCTCGAACATCTTGGACCCTTTAGAGATTGTCCTGGAGGGACCCTCCAGACCAGGGGCGATAGTAAACAAAGTACAGTCCTCTCTCGATTTATCAGCGGACATTTAAAAGGTCTCACTTTTTAAATGGGACAAAAGTATTTCCCAGACTGTCATTGGTGTAAGAGCGCACCAGCTTCTCCCACTCACATCTTAAATTCTCTAAATTTTACAAAGCATGACATACTCAAAGACTCAGCTCTATTTATGGGCTTTTGGGAAATATTGGGTTTAATGGAGATGGTCTAGCACTGCTGGGCTATCTGGGATTAGTAACAACAACTCCCTTTGACCCTTTTTAATACATCTAATTCATTCTAGTTAGTGACCAGACATTTCAAGTTTATGATAAAAAATTGATTTCAACCTTGATTTTAAGTTGAAACCGATCCCGTAATTTAGAATGGGTAGTTGTAGAAGCCAAGATCCTCCATCAGCAGGAGGCCATTGGCCCACATTGAGAGTACTTGCATAGTGCCCACATTATCTCGGATTTCCTTTTAACTACTGAGGAAAATACTGAGTAAAGATGTTAATTACTTGTTTTACATCTGGGGTCGATCTGAAATATGTATATCCCCAGTTGCTATCAATGATCTACACATCGCTAATGTCTTCTTTGTCATATCGCTAATGCCCAATTGTGAATGTAGATATTCGCACCCCTAGGTTTAATTATGAGATTCCTCTTTTAATAAGATGATCGCAGTTTCACATTTAAAACATGTTTATCGCTGTTTTTTAAAAAATTTTATTAACATTAAAATTATTAAAAATCCATTCACATGTGTACACAAATTATTAAAGTAGAGGTATTATGCTTATAAATTCTTAATAATTAAATATACGAAATGAGACCGATAAGAATCTGAAAAATCGTACTTTATGAAGTTCTAACACTATCGCGTTTTCTATAATTCAGAAAAATTTTATTTTTTATATGCTTATTTGTTTGCCAAATAGGTACATATTTTAATTGACTTATTTGAAGCCCCCTCTAAGACTAATGGCCGTATATAGCTGCCTCAGGCTATATAGTCTGCTATAAGGCTAGTACTTTTCCCAGCATAAATCGAAGGTGTGTCGTGTGCTTTGTCATTGGTCAGATTCAACGAATGATATAACTTATCTGTCGTAGGGGCGAGTTCGAACGCTTGACCCACCGATTCTATAACCACTACTGTGCCACGACGACACCAGAGCCACGATTTCATCTTGCACGTTAAATGTAGAAAAAATGGTGTCGATTAAATACAATAATTAAAAAGTAAATGAAAAAGATACTAAAAATTGAAGGTAAACGAACGTGAATAGTATTTGTGCATTATTTTCCCGCCCAGCTGATACATCTACATGAGTCATTTGTGGGTTATCATATTCCAATCAAAATTTATGATCAAAAATTTAAAAATAACTCTTTAAGGTTTACACGTAGTTCTTCGTTTTGATAAGAAATCTTGTTAAATAAGATTCAAATAATTTCTTTCAAATCCCGAATGCTTCCAAACATTGCACAAACAGTCTAAAATCGAAATAAACCGGAAAATCCGTGAAATTTATCTCTTGGATTTATTCTGTAAATTTATTAAATCAAGAAGTTTAATAAACTGTGCATTGTGTAAATTGATTGTGTGGAGAGAAAAGTCATACTTAATAATAATTACTATGTCACATTTAAGTTTTAGATAGTTAATTATCAATATTGCAAAAAAATGATGTAGTATTAGTATTAAATAAAATTTTACCCTCATTATTTACCCACTTTTTTATTTTTGTGGATTTTTTCTCTTTTTTTTCCTGTATATGTGCGTGCTCAGTATCACAAAAATTTATTTTAATGATAAGAACTGAACATGGAATGCCTAAATTGTTCCCTGGAAATAATTTTTCGAATTGATATCACCATTTTTTCTGGAGTTTATATGCGAGCTTTATTTCGTTCTTCTCCACCACAACACTTCATTTTTTATTAAGTACTATAAAACGAAATTGCTTTCGACTTTTCAAATGTCTTTTTCTATATATATTTTATTAAGGCTTTAATGCCTTACTATCCTATTTTATATTACAATTTTAAGAAAATGTTCTGGCTCTCAAATAGGTAAATGGTTTACGTGATTTAACTTAAACTCATAGCGTTTATCTTTTTAGATAGTAAAATTCGATAAATGAATAATTGGCATACAAATATAAAGCTTTTATCATAATATTATTTCACAAGCTGACTAACCTCAATTTTTTCTAATATCTATCCTTTTCTATCAGTGTCTGAAATGTAATCTCCATTTAAAATAAAATTAAATTTAATAAAAATCTATTTTTATATCATCGTATCGAATCAGGCGACGATAAAATTTTCTCATTGTGTATTTAAAAGCTGTTGCCAACAAAATAAACAGAAAAGAACTTTAAACGATTCCGTAGTGCTGTAAACGTAAAAGAGTGTATTTCATCTTTTATCCAATAACTGAGTGAGCGTCCTTGAATGAAACCAGTTCTCTCAAAAGTTAATAATATTTAACATCGCAAAATAAAAAGATGGTACAAGTTAATGAGGTTTCCGATCGATTTTATTTAAATTTTTCTGTAAAAATTTGTCATTGTTCTAACGACAAAAATTGTGCTTCACGAATTACATCAATAACAATCTATAGTTTTTTTTTTCTTTCTTGTTTAATTTATGTGATAGAACTTAATTCTTCTTTTTCGTTCTATTCATTGTTCTGCTTTTTTTATTATTTTATTATTTTGATTTTAAGCCATTTTGGTTTTCGTATCATTCTTAGATAATCGCACTTACTGAATGTTCGTTTTTCTCTCTGTTATTACGCATTCAGCTTTACGGAAATTATTATGTAACACACTTTTGATTCTTCTAACGCTACTACTTGTTTTTCTTGGACCATTGACGCCTTGATTTGTTTTTGAATCGGGCATGTTTTTGTTGAAACCAAAACAGAGTACAAAGAATGTTCAATGAAAGTTTTTTGTTATTTTATTCCTTTGAGCATATATAGAGCTTTTTTTTTTCTATAAAACCTAAAATTTTCAATGCAAACCTTTCGATGGTGATTTAGGTATATGAAATAAAACGTTCTTTTTTTTTAAAATAAAAATATTTTTACGATCATTATTTATTTTCTTTACACGCACTTATTACTTGAAAATAAATTCTCCGCATTTTTAGAAGTTTTCAAAGTTGACTTTTCCTTACTTCCCAAATAAGCTGTTTGCTCAAAGTTGGTTGTGAATTTTTAATTTTTTTAAAAATCCAAATATATATTTACTAATCATTTAAAACTTTTTAGTTACCTTTTACTTTAGATAAGTATATATATAATGGCTTGAGAATCAATATAATGGTTAAATTAATTTCTGTAATATAATATAGTATTTTATTTTCGATTTTTAATAAAATAATAGAATAATCAAAGGGGGAAGCTTCCTCTTCTGCTTTTGTTCTTTACTACTGTATGAAATATGTAAATTTTTTTAAAGATTTGATTTTACCGAAAATATTTTTTAAAAAGTCATATGAACAGTAAAATAAATACAATTTCCTAACTGTACACTATTGCAGAATGGGAAATATAACGTTGTATTCTTGATTATAAAGCATACTCTTAAATCACGTGAAGTTAAGTAAATTACTATAACATTCTGGGCCTCATTTACAAAATTTCTAGATGCCAAAATATCTTTCCTCACTATTCACAAAAAGTCAAGAATTGATTATTAAGTTTAATCTTACATTAATGTTTTACACACATGTTTTCAAAACAGTGTAAAACTTTTTCAAACCGATCTCTATTCGGATTCTGCTTGAATTATTAGATAGAGACGAACATGACCGTATCATTTTTTTTTATCTGCCTTATCTTGACTATTGAAGATAAGCAATTTCTTCGGCAACACACAGTCGACACTTGCAATCAACAAATAATAAAATCCGTCATATACCCCGCTGATATTGCACCTGTTTTAGAATAGCAGTGGAATAAATCTGCAGGGATGCGAACGTCGAACATTTAATTACATGCGTGTATATTTTATGACCTTATTTTTAACGCACTTCAAAAGCTTGAATAAAAAAAAAATATATATATTTCAGTCAACAGAACCTTGTGAATTGCTGACGTATTGGAAAGAAAACATGTAGATGTTCTAAAAGTGCCGAGTCTGTATTGATAAGTGAGGTGCAAAGGTAAACGATTGATAAAGGCTTGTGCATTCTACCGAAATGGCTGACTTGTTGCGTTGACGTGTTGTAGATGTATCCTGTAGAATTTTTCATTTTTGCTGTTCCTATCGAATGTTTTCGTTTCGGTTAAATACCGTATCTTCCTGTGAAAAAAATAATTAAAATACTACAAATCTGTTATAATATATATATGAATTTAAATTAGAGAACTTAAGTTAAAAGGTTGGAAAAAAATTTGCTCGTTCGTATTTTCTTAACTGCTTGTTCAGACCGTGTAAATTTTGTATAATTAGACCCCTTTTTTTATATTAAATTAAAATTTCCTGCTGAATTTGTGCATACATCTTTTTTTTCTTCTTATCTTGTTATCAAATTCACAAGCATTAAAAATTTCACACCTTTTCTTCTCAAGTTTATTTTATCTACAGCAGATTTTGACGGTCATTGATTTTTTTAATTGCTGTAATTGAAAATTTTGTAAATTTCGAATATGTCAAATATTACATTAATTTTATACATTACTGATTAGCAAATAATTCAAAATAAGTTCACAAATACTCATTATAGGAATCAGGTATTGAGTCAAAGTAAATGAATGTTTAACTTATGCTATGTTTGAAAAAAGTAAAATGATGTATTATCATTGAGGAAAAGAAATTGTTAGTAATCTCAGACCTCTAATGTTCTTCGAATACAAAACTCCATCGTTATAAATTAATTTAGTAGGCAAAAATAGAGCGTTTAGATAAAAATGTTTTCAATACTTTAATAATTAAATTTTACCATGAGAATGGTGGTATTAATTGAATGCTTGAAACAAACTACTATTTCCAAAATCATACCAATTTTAAAGTTAATTCTATATTTAAAAAAATACACCACTGAATGACTTTTTTTTTGAAATTTTGTTTAGTAGTTTTTATTACAAACCACTAAAAATAAAAAGTAAATATTTTATGTTATAGAATGGATGTGTTTTAAAGTGAAGCTGAGAGAAAAAATATCCGCCTTAACCCTCACCAAAAAATTCGCCAAAATACCGCAAATTTTTAGTGAAATGAGTTAAAAATTCAATCCTGATATTTCGTTATACATGAAATTTAAAATTAAAGAGAAAAAAATAACATGCGTCACGTTGCTAGTCATAACCGCGTTCAAATTTGCATATCCTCGTAATTATTAATAAAACAGTGTAGAAGCGTCATTGATGAAAGAAAAATAAAATAAATATATTTGAGATACTAATTGCTCTATTCATTTCAAACAATTTACAAATTATTACCAAAATATTACACAATTCACATAATTTTACGATAAATGACAAGAAAACATACACTAGCATTATGTATGTATAAATATATTCTTCAATTTTCCGGATTATTTTTATTTTCTGTTTACTTTTGGCGTTATCTCTGATTTCTCTCCCCCCCCCCCCCGATCTTATCTGATATTTCATGTTATGAAAATTTATCTATAAACAATACCAGAATGGAATAAAAACTGCTCTGTTGTTTTCAACAGTAAAATTTCTGCTTGCTTTTTTTTAAAAAAAAATATCCAAATGTTATGTATAATAAAAATATTTTTCTTAAGACACTATCTACCCTCTCCAATTAAGATATTATTTTCAAAAAGTCATATGACTTCTTCAAACGAAGTGGGTCATCTTAGTATAAAAATTCATTCCCAGTAGAGGTATAATAGCAGTGTGCGTCTGAATAGCGAGCATGATTTAATGGGTTTCGATCGCCTGTTTAAGTGTAATGTCGATCTTGTTATGTATATCGAAGGACGTCTTCTCGATTAAGCTGGGCTATTTGTAAGTTGATTTGCAGTTCACGATTTCGCTGTTTGCTCTCAGAGGCACGTAAAGGAGGCATTCAGAAGCTTTGCTTAAGCTATTTAAATATGAAATTGTAGATTGCAAAGTGTACGGCTTATTAATTGGAAAAGGGAATTTTCAATTTTTGTTCATTTTCCTTAATGGCAGTGCTTTGTGTATGGAAAATTCAATCAGGAAAATATTAATGTATGATTGAAGGGGGGGACAACTTTAGAAAATATTTAAAAATTGAAATATGTTATAATGAGAGAATATTGTTATTTTTGAGGCATTGTTTGTCTTAATTAATTTAAGTCATTTACCTGTTTAAGCATGTTTGAACAGTCATGTGGCTATCAGAATACGCATTTGTCGATATATATCAATAATCGAATACATGGCGAACATTCGTGCCAAGCTGTAATTTTTTTGGGTGGCAAGTTGTCAAATGGGACAACCATTTTTACCATTTTCTAATAACCTTAAAATCGGAAAATTGATGACCCCGAATGATAAATTGCCAGTTTTCTTACCGTTCATTTTGTAGCTTCAAAAACCTCCAACCAATACAACATCATGTTTTTACATAATAAAAACATTTTAACAAAAAAAATGACTTAAACTTTTGAGTTACAAATTAAGTTTCTATTTTTAAATAAATTTTTTGTCAATAAGTCGCCAAATATAACAATCTCCAGCATTATTTTCTAATAACCCTAAAAACGAAAAAATGAATGCCTATAAAGCAATAAATTGGCAATTTGTTGCCCACGCATTTTGAAGTTGGAAAAAAAAAACCTCATGTTCTCACACGATTAAAAATAAACTATATATTTCGTGTTTTTATGGAAATGCTTTCAACAAATATTAAACTACTAAATAAATTTTAATTATCTTAAGAATATTGTAATCGTAATTAGTAGTAGATTTTTTTTTTCTGCACGCTAATTAGACTATTTATGTTGAAAAATATCTCATCTATTCTTAAGGAAATGGTATATATGAAATTTTTTTTATTGTTATAAAATAATAGAATCAAACTTGCAGTTAAAAAATAGTATTCCTCAAAACCGCTTCACATTTATTTTATGCAATTAAGTTTTAACAATGCTTTATCGCAATTGAGATATACAACGTTAATTTTTTTTCAAGCTTTCTAATTGTATAATGAAAACATATTTATACTTGTTTCAATTCAAGTTCAGATTATTTTAATTGGATTTTCAAAATATTTCGCTTATTTCACACATTCCGCAAAATATATGAAATATTACATTTCTTTAAACTAAGCCATATGCTTGCCTGACTAGCTTAAAAAAATCAAAAGCATACGTTTCACAGTTGCATTTTAAAAAAATGAAAAAAAAATTGAAGATATGCAAGTCATTAAAATGAGTAGTTCGGTTGGAATTGTTTAAAATTGTTTGTTTTATTTTTTGTTATTTAAAAAAAACTAAAAAACCAACAGAATAAAGATACTGAATACAATGAGACATTTCAAGTATATAGTTTATAAATAAAATTAAAAGGCTGTTTCCCTCCCCCCCCAGTTTAAGCGACCATATAGAAATTTGTGATACAGAATATTTTTTAGGTACATAAAACTTAAAGAAGGTTTTAATTAAAAGTCACGTAATTTTTAATTAAATATTTCTTATTAAATTAAAACTACGCCTTCTATGTGCTTGCAATTAAAAATTGTCCTTCTACTATTGGTTCTGTAAATTGAATTTAAAATGATTTAAATATAAAGAGAGACATTTTAATGATTTTTATTTTATCTTATTGATATCGGAAAATATTTTTTAATTTAAAAACTGTTTTGAGGTTTCCTGTTATTGAAAGATCGCTTTAAAATTTCACCGCAAGCGTTAACAATTGAAATAGACATAGATTCTCTGTTGAACATTATTATTGCCTTATTATTCGTTAAATATTTAGTTGAGTCTGGGTATCGGAGCGTTTATTCAAACAAATATTTAGATTGCCACTCACAATATTTAATTATTTTTTATTGTTGATTTAGAATTATTAATAATTCACGAACAAAATTAGCTTCGTGCAATTTTGAAAAATCGTTTGAGAACGGTATAAAATATATTGTTATTCTTTATTGAAAACGATTTTCATATTCTAATTAAAAATGAAATTGCCGGCGACAGAAAGATGCTCTAATAATATCAAGTTTAAAAGAAAAATCTTTTATTTAATGTACATAACAAATAGATACTTTAATAAATAGATATGTCAGGTTGAGTTTTTAGTTTTGCTGATTAAATATATACATTTTTTTAAAAACATTTTCTCTTGTAATATATTCACATTACATGACGTTAACGAGCGCGTAATTTCGACCTTAAATAATAAATATTGTTGTATTAAATATATAATAAATATTTGTAATAAGTACATGAAACATTTTGTTCACAAATGTTTAAGAATAACTAATTTTTTATAACTGGTTTTATGATTGTTATTTAAATAATTAATAGTTTGTTAGTAAAAAAAAATAATTTCCTCCCTGTATCTGAGTGTACACGCACACAGAAAGAGATACAAGGGGTTATCTGAGTGTTTCTAATATATGCAGGGCCTGACTAAAACAGGGGCATAGGGGCAGTTGCCCCGGGCCCCCACATAAATGAGGCCCTAAATCGAATAGAAATTTCATTTTACGTTCAATTTTTTTAATAAACGTTCATCATTACTAAAGTAGTGTAGCAAAGTGGCCCCCCAGAAAAGTGTATGCCCCGGGCCCTAAATAACCTAAGTTGGGCCCTGAATATATTTATATATTTCAGTTGCTTTAAAAATTACAGCTGAATATATATGATATGATTAATTAAAATAAAATATTTAACACCATTTTCTGATTTTCACATTTGTGTATGTATTATCCTTAACCTTCTAGGAGAAAATTTTTCGGAACTCATGACCATCCTTATTTTAAAAAATTGCTTAGTAATAAAAATAAAAATCCTTTCATCGCATTCTGGCCGAACTTTTCAGTATCATCGCAGTCAATCAAGATTTATCGAACGTGAACCATGGTTAAAATTCTGTAAAAGATTCCAATCGCGATGCGGCTGTATTCTCGAGCAGTTTTAAGAGCACAGCTGTCTTTTTATCGCGCCCGATCTTTTTTGTGCCTTCCCTCTTCCAGTTTTCTTCTTTCTTTCTTTTTCCTTCTCTTTTTCTGTCTCCCTCTCTCTCTCTCCGTGTGTGCACGGGTGTCAGAAAAAGCTTACGACAACCCTTGCAGAGCTCAAAGGATTAAGAGCTCTGTTGTTACCTTCGAGCCGTGCTTTCACAAAAAGTCATAGAAAAGTGGATATTCTCCTGAATTATCGCCGTAATCGGATTATTGCTTCGGCGCAATCTGTGGCAGCGAGAGTTTTTCTCCATCGAGAATGGCAACGACGATGTGACGAAGTTTTGAAGTCTTCATTTATAAGTGAAGCGAATGCACGAAATGGAACCCTTTTATACCATTAACTTACTAAATGCTTAAACACTGCCATTGTCAGAAGTCGTTGTCTGTAAAATTATATAAATGCAAAATATGTTTAGTTCTGCTTCAGTTAAAAAAAATAGAATAATGATATAATTTATTTGATATTTTTAATGTATTTTACGTACTATGACAAAATCTCTTTTGTTTAAAATGTTAATGTTATCGAAAAATACTTTTTGTTGATTGAATCTGGAATGTCTTTTAACAATATTTTTTTCTTTAAACGTATCTATTATCTGAAAGCAAACTATAATTTATTTGCTTTGCGAATGATTGTTAAATCAATTTACTGTCTATTCCTTTCAAATCGTGTAATACAATAGTTTGTGGTTTGTTATGTAAGTAAAAAAAAGAAAAGCTTTTACTATAGGTTTCATATATTTTAAAATGTAATAAGAAAAATACTGTAAGTTATTTCGCTATTGAATGTATATTTGATGAAGGTAAATGAACTAAATTAATTGATACACACAAAAAAATAAACTCTATGATGTTTTAAAATAGAAATAAGCATCAAATAATTTTGTAATTATTCAGTTAGTTCTTACATTCAATACATTTTTTTTGTTGTTATTCTTTTAGAATTTACTGTCGAATTTTATTATCCTTGTGATTTAACTTAGAATGGGGATCTATTTATGAAATGTCTATTATTTGTTACCCTTGAGAAATTAGAATATTCGCGAAGTTTCATTTTAAATCTGTATAAAGTAGGAATGGGGGGGGGGGGGCTTTCGTAAGCTTCATAAAGCTTTTTATTTTAAATTTTATTTGATAAAAATAATTATTGTCTGTATAAAAATAATTGTTCAATTATAGAAATAGTCACATTTCTTTGTTATTTTGATAAAATATTCCAGTTTTGAAGACCTTCCAGTTTGCTGCATCTTCCCCTTTAAAAATATATTAAAAAACTTCATTGATCAAGCAAAATGTACAAGATAGAACCATTTCCCCTTTTTTCCTATTCATCTTTGTAGAATAACAATTCTGTATGAATAAAGTTTTCCATCATAAAATTACTCTTCTTATAGGATTCAAATGATTTGCTTAAAATGTAATTCCATTTTATTTTATAAATCTTTTGATCTACCACTAAATTACGTATGTTTTAATTTTTTTAAAAAAAATTGAAACTGATTCTCATTTTTTAAAAATGTTTTTCTCTGTTGAAATGTATGCTGTTGCCAAGAGACTGTTGCATAGCAATTAATTTTGTTTATGATAGCCAAAGGACTATTGCCAAATTTAAATGACTGTATATGCACCATTTTTAATTCTTCTTTTTTTAAATATACTTCCTTTTAACTAATTGGGATCGTTTAATGCCACGAATGGGTAGAAAATTTACCAATTCTTATGAAAATAATTGACAACGTGAACGGAATAAATTAGATTAAACGTGTGTGCATCTAAAAATTTTTATTATGAAATTGCTATTATATTTACTAATCAATTGAAGTTTCAATCTATTTTTTTCCTTCATAATTTTGAAATTTTATGTATATAAGATTTCACCTATAATATGTACTTTAAATGCTGAATCAATTTTTTTTTATATCCTACAATATAAAGGATGTCCCAAATTAACTCAAGATTTGAATTTATCGTAATTCATTCAGTAAAGTGTTATTAAGCCTATTTTTAAAAAAACTATTTCATAGATCATAGTTTTAGCTTAATAAAAAGAGAACATTACAGGATATAACAACGTGATGACCTTAGATTTAAATGAATTTTAAATTTGAATTAATTTTTTAATCCTTTTTCTTTAAATGCTTTTATTTTTATTAAAATGCACATGATAAGGTTATGTATGGCATAATATACTGGGCAAATAGCCTCCATGGCTTTAATGACACTTACGTATTCTCTTGTTGATTTCTCTCTTCTTGTGAATTTCTCTTTCCATACACCCACGCGTGATTGTTGGGAGGGCCCGACTTAGCCTAGTTGGGGCCCGGGGCAGAAGCATTTTTGAGCCCCCTCTGCTTTACTACTTTAGTAACAAAAAATATTCATTAAAAAAGGAAACGTAAATTAAAATTTCTATTCGATCATAATGGGTCATTTCATAATGGTGTCCCCAATTTATGTGGGAGCCCATTGGATTGTTGCCCCATATGCCCTACCTTAGTCAGACCCTGATTGTTGGATTAGACAATTGACTTCAAACAACTCCGTAAAAAGAAATCCAGTTGTGTTAAATCACGAGACCTAAGAGCGGAGGAGGCAGTTCACAAATTTTCGAACCATGGTAATCAAACTTTCATTATTTTTGATTTAACAATGAAAATCCGTTGTTCTATCGTGTAATGCTCCATTTTTGCTGACCTTAAATATCAGTAGTCAAATGGTATTTTTACAACACTTTACTGCTCGATTGGTGGAAAATTCAAATCTTGCGTTAATTTTGGGATGCTCTCTATACTCTTTAAATGTATAACTTATATGATTTGTAATCTGTCCTTGTAAATACAATGTGATTTCTCAAAGCGTCCACCCCTTTCATTTCTCTCAATTGCCACTTTGGTACAGAATTTGCGGACGTAAATGGGATGTTAAAGCAGCCAATAGGAACAACCATTCGAATACCATTGAAAGGAGAGGGATGTCGCTTTTTCAACTTGAATGATATTCCTCAACTACTTATTGGACTGAAATCTCTTACTGAAGGAAGAAGAAGAGAAATAAAAATTGTATGCATTTTAAGCAACATTGTGGATCAAATAGAAATTAATCATCCTTATCCTGAAGCAAAGAACTAATTGAACTTCTCCATGGACTTGAGGGAAGCGGTTACGATATATTATTCTCACGGCCATATCCCTTTGATCTACCTATATTTAAACATATTTTTCCAAATCAGAGCCAGGTGTTATATGAATTAGTAGCGTAATATTTTAAGTACTGCATTTCATTCTGATAACTGGTTCAAACCTTTTGAATGATGTTATTGCTCCATTGCTGTGTAGTTATTTACAATTTGACAATTACAATTTTTTTCCAATGTAAAAAATAAGCATGCCCCCCCCCCCATTGAATTGAAAGATTGACACAAACAGATACAAAAATAAATAAATAAAATAAAAGGAAGTGGAAAGAAATTTTTATGCTAAACATTTGTTTCCTTTAGAAAATTCTTAAAGTTTACCATGTCAGAAATAACGAATGAAGGTTTATTTCCATACATGTTTTGAATTTCAAAAGTGAAAAACCTTTAGAATGATTATTTCTTCGAATTGTCAGATGTATCTTAGAAGTCCACTCACAATGCAGAGGAGTATGGTATATTTATTTTAAGAGCACAGCATGTTGCTTTTAAAATCCATTTAACAATGCATACACTGAAAGTGATTCGTGTGACAAGATGCATTTCATGGTTACAGAGTATTGGGCAAATTTTATACAATAACCGATTTTTAGGTGTAAACAATGAAAAAAACTGATGTTACATTCAAGGCAAAAAATGTTTCACAGTAATTTCTTTCGTAGCAATTCGTGACTTTTTAAAAAAATTCCTTGCATGTCTATTATGTTGTTTAAGAGGGAAGGCGGGGGGGTCAAGGTCGCGAGATGTTTTGGGGGGAAATTTAACTCTTTTAATGAAGAAACATATAGAATTTTAATAAATATAATGAAACATATTCTTTTTCAGTTAATTTTATCAAAATCACTTGAGAATTCAATACTGACCTGAAGCGAAAAATAATGCTAATTATATTATGTAGAAATATATCCAGTAATAGTTTTTCTGTCTTTTTTTTATTCCGGAAACTTTTATTGCAGGAATTCATTTTGCAATTGTTAATCACTGTTTTAGCAATATATTCTTAATTTTCACAGAAAGAATTATCATATATGTGATTGCAATGTGATTAAAATTAAATGGAGGATTTTAAATTCTCTGCCATTTCAACAAGATGTGTATAATTTTCCTTACTTTTTATATAAAGTTTTCGTTTATTCCTTTTATATTATGCTTTCCCTTAATTTTTTAAAATTTTCGAAATATTTTCTTTTTTTTTTTAATGTCAGGGTTTATAGTCGTATTTGATTTGCTTATTATAAAGAAATATGCAATTTAAATCGAGTCTGCGAAAATTAAAATATTTACTATAAAAATGTTTCCAGAATATTTAAAATGGTGAATATGTGATTTTTTTTAGCTTATAAGAATTCTATCGACAAATAAATTAAAATTATATAAACATAAATAACTGATGTAACCATGCGATTCTCATGAGTTAAGATAATGATTCATGGTCTCCTGGAGTATTTTTCCACTCCCCTAGGAATGAAAATTAGTCACCCATGCACTTCTATTTCTGCGAAAGACTAAACATGTAATCATTGTTAAGTGAGTTACTAGTTTACTTCCTATATGTAATTCAGAAAATTGGACACCAAAACTGTATTTTTTTTTCTTTCAAAAATTATAAATAAACTTTGTAGATTTATTCCAAATATATACGAGTAACTTACTGTGATAATATATGCCGATTTTTTATTTGAAGAACATTTGAAATTTGTTCTGGCATGCATGATTTATAATGCCTTTGTGTATTATATGTCTGATGTGTTATTTCCAGTTCTTTCTTTTGTGGTTGAGTGTTTGATATAGATGTTTATTTTACAAGATACAGGTAAACATTTTGAGTAAAACTTGTGTATTAAATTTAAAAGTTCGTATTTAGTTTTTCTTGCTTATCATCCATTATTGAATAAATGATAAGGTTTCGGTCTCATACATTATACACTATGGAATTTTTAACGCTTGAACTCTCATTTTATTATGAAATTTTAGTTTTCATGTCTTTTAGAGGTCAGAAAAAAAATGGAGGTTTGTTTCACAAATGATGATTTGAAAACATTAAAATTTTAAAAACTTTGAAAGTTTATGTATATAACATATGCCGATGTATTGTATAAAAATTAATAGAAGAAGTATTGTATAAAAATTAATAGAAGAAATTATAACTTGATTAATGAATTAAATCTCAGCTAACAGTTAATGTAACTTACTTACGTTGTTAACAGCTATAATAAATAAAAATGTGCAATATGGTAAAAGATGTTTACATTTTTACTATATATATATATATATATATATATATATATATATATATATA
>JAOUZG010036556.1:5923565-5963203 GCA_026289955.1 Argiope argentata | reverse complement strand
ATTTATTTTCTAACTCTGGTTTATTTGTAGTTACATTTATTTTCTAACTCTGGTTTATTTGTAGTTACATTTACTTTCTAGAATATCTGGTTTATTTGTAGTTATTTTCAGTTTCTCATCACCCTCCTTGTCGATTAAAAAGAATTTCGATATCATGGATTGTCTGTGCGTTTGCTTCAGAAATTATTGTTAAATAAAAAAAAATCCTTATAATTTTACTTTTTGCTAAAAATCACTACGGATTTAATGCAAAATAACTCGCCCGTTTCTTGAGAGTCCAATTTGACTCGTTGGAGCGACAATTTTGCAACTATCTTTTCCAGATCTTCCGAGTCTAGGCCCTACTCATAAATTCTACTACTGTAAAAGCAGGAAGGGTCGGTACAGTGCAGTGCAGTGCGTTCTCATTCCTTCCTCCCCTTCCCATCCGGAGTCAAATTTACTCAGCTAATTGCTGAAGAGTACTTCATGACTGTCTCCTGTTCTATCTCCTGCTACCTTCTCCTCGACGTCGCCTGTTCGAAGCAACAAATTGTCAAGCAGAAAAAGAAAAAAAAAATATCCCAAAGAAGAGGAGAGTGCGGGTTTCTGGAAGTCCTAGCTGAGTAGACCGGTTTTGGGGGCATTCCCTCCTGCATAGTCGATCGGAAAGAAGGGGAGAGGGGAGGGATTGGCAAGAGTAACTGGTTTCCCAATCCACAAAAAGAAGGGTACTTGCAAAAATTTCACCCTCCAGCTGTAGTCCAGATTAGTTCTTGAAGAAATGTACTGCAGCAGACGATTCTCTCCTTCTTGAGGAATTGACTTCATTCTTTTGACTGGTTCGCTGGAGACGCCAGACCCCGCCCCTAAGCGTGCCCGCGTCTTGCTGGAAAATAAAGTAAAACGAAGCACTCTAATGGCCATTAGGGCGCTTTTTCTTCTTCACCACAATGGGGTAGTCTCCCCCCTTTTCACTCGCTGAAGGAAAGCCGCGTGGATTTATTAACGAGGAATGGAGTTGTAGGGTAGTTTATGAAAGTCCGTTCTGAGGGGTGTTTGAGTTTAGTTTCTTCCGCCACACTGAACTGGCATTTGTTTCACTGCGGTTATTGCCATTTTTTTTTAGTTGAAATTACTTAAACTTCCGTGAATAGATAGTACACTAACAATATGGTATTAATGAAAACACTTATCACCGAAAAATAACTGCTTTGTTAAAGATAAATGGCTAAAGATTTGCATATACAATAAGACTGGTGTCGCTGTTTGATTTGTCAGTTATAAGCAAATAACTTCCGTTATGTCAATGGTTCGATTCAGTCAATATATTTACTAAAACTAGTAAAAATTGCACTTATATAGACCGGCTTGCTCTTTCTCTTATCTTTTCCCATCGAATTGTCGTCATCTGAAGGAGGAATAACATTTGTTTCCCTACTAAATGAACTTGAATCATGTTGGAGCAAAAACATAATCATACTATAATTCTTTGAAATTAATTAATGCTCTTATACATTACATATCAAGGTAAAAGTTAATTTGTTTAGTAGATTTCAAATTAATATTATTATTTATCTGTGGGCAATTTTACAATTTCAATCGAGCCGATAACCCCTTCCTCCCACACACAAACAAAGATTCCCTGATAATATAATTTTTTTTAAGTCTTAGAGGGTTTTGAACTTCTACTGTAGCCTTTCTTTAAACAATAATTTATAGTTATAGCCAGAAATGCAGAAATTTTACACTCTCTAAGAATGTCCTTGGCCCTATATATGTTTTCAAATGGTCTGCTTGACGCTACTTTTATATTTTCCCCCTCTCTTTTTCAATTTTACAATCAGTTCACTCTCTCCCCCTATATATCTTGTTCAAATTTTCTATCGTTAATAAAATACTTTTTATTCATCTACTCAAGTTGAAGTAAATTTTTTAAAACTCGTAGTGGAGGACACTTGATGTTAAAACAGTTTTTTCAAAATATTTATTCATTAATTAAATTTAATTAATTTTTAAATAGAGTTTCAGCAATGCATAATGAAAATTGAAATCAACAGGCAATCAAAAATGCAAGGTTTTCGGTAATTTTCGCGTGAAGGTGGAGAATGCGAGCTCAGTTCATGTAAAAATCAATCATTTTTTGATAAATTATTTATATTAATTGTAATTATGTAGTAAAAATTAACTAAAATAAAAAAATCACTGTTGACCTGTGTAGAAATTGATTTTTAATTTTTTTTTTAATATTACTTGTTATTTTAGTTTGGGTCAAGTATGCTCAGCTGTCTTTATTTAGTGCATGTTGTATGTTAAAAATATAAAATTAATCAACATTTTTCAACGTATGGCAAATAGTTTGTTTTACATTTCTTGAAATAGGAACAATAATAATAATAATTTGTACCATAGTACTATATGAGAAAGTTTCTTTGCAAAGTTTTCCCTTAAAACAGGATGATCTAGAAAAGATCTTCATTGCGAACTGGCGCCATCAGAAATGTATCAGTCTGCTTGCAAAATGCCTGGGATTTCTAAAAGAACATATCCATTATCTTTAAAAAGAGTAATATCTGGACTTTTTTCTTGGGATAGAAGAATACAAATGAATTTTGTTTGGTTTTATGTTGAATTAATTAATTAATTAAAAAATTGCCAAGAACATTAATATTCTTGTACAATGTAAATCTATGTCTTTCACCATTTGTATATCTAAAGCTTATGCTTGATAAGTTTGATCACCGTTAGTTTCAATTGCGGGAGGAATGTTGAGGGAATAGTGCAGGAATTTGGTGGTGAGGGGGGAAAGAATGAAAGAAGGTTTTGACATGCAACAATTTTACCTGCTTTCAGACGTTGACCAGACAGTCAAGGGGTGGGGTGGGCAGTGGCAAGAGGGGAGAAGCTGGTTCCTGTAGTCGCGAATTTCCCCTGTGACGAAAGTCATGTGAGATCTCCATTTGGTGGGGCGAGAAAAAAAAATCTATTAATTTTGTATTTGGTTAAAAATTAATCAAAGCCAGCTTTCAAAAGTATGAGGGAAAATAACTGCAATTTTTTGGGGTTGCATCAGAATTTCATCATGTTGGAAGAATGTATTATGTGTCATTGAAATTTTGTGGATACGATCCTCTGTTTTCATTCATCAAATTTTTCTAATATATAGGCGATGATATTCAAATAGTTATCTTTAATGTATTGTGCACAAAGTGAAAATAGTAATGTATTTGTGAAAAAATTCAACTAATCATAGGGCTTAATGTTTTGACGAATCTTCGCGGTTTTTAATTTCCTAGAATCCGAAAAACATAGCATTATGCCAACATGTATATTCACCAGTCTGTCTGTCTAATCAAGATAACTAATTTTTTTTTTAGATAAACGGATGAAATTAAGTATTGATCTCTACTCCATTAAAATTTTTATCAAATTTTGCTTGCATTTTGTAAGTTTGTCTTTCTGTTTGTTCAAATATAAGTTAACTACAGAATGAAGTGAAGTAGGTGGATAAAATATGGTATACAGATATAACATCAAAAATAATGAGTCCTGTTAAATTTGAAAACAAATTCACCTTGGAGTTGACCGTCTCTACTTTCTACAGAAGCATGTGTATATGGTAACATAAGAAAACGATCTTTAAAATATATAAAATTGATATGTTGTTTTGTGATCATAATTGTTATTCTGTGTCTGATTTCGCTTTTGATTAGTCGACAAAAAGACGTCCAAAACATATTTTATCTATAACTTTTATATTAACAAACGTTTTAGCGATAAATCGCCAAGAATGGCACTCTATTAGGTACTTTCGTAACTATTGTTGCCAATTGCATAAAGTCAATGAATCACAAGTATATTTATTAGAGAATATTCGAGAAATTTCGGGGAGATCTTCCATTTTTTTTTTATTATAGAGTTTGAAACTTCCTATAAAATGCAGACTTACATTTTTTTCGTTAGCAATTGATATTATAAAGCAAGCATTTATATATATATATATATATATATATATATATATATATATATATATATCTGTTTAAGAATTCCAGAGTGTAAAATTTACAATTGGAAATCTTTATTTTTTCACCCTTCATGATTAGCATTAAAAAAAAATATTTTCGAAATCTTGTAAAAAAATTTTGTTTATTAAATTTTCGATTCGGTGTCGTTTTTTTTATATCTCCCTTCAAAGGTATATAAAATAAATGTTGTTTATGTAAATAAATATGATTTCTTAATGTAGTTTGTTCTTTACAGAACCATTTCATATTGAGTTTTTTAATTGTTTTTCAATATATTTCAAAAATTGTGTTTGTTCATCTTTTTTTCAATATAATTCACAATTTGGAACCAACAAAGAATATCGCATAAATTTATCGAAGACATTATCTTTCAAATCTGTTTAGTGATTAAATGTTAAAGATAATTATCGAGAACCTTCGCGATAATTAGTGCGACTGCTTTATCTGTAAAGAAGTCTATCTGACGATTCCGGCGACACGTTTAACAACGCTGATTGACGTTCGAATCCTTGGCTTGCATAATCGCCAGTAGTTATAAACTGGAGTAGTAACGTTAAGTAGCTGTTAGTTCCATCCCTCTGCCTTTAGACGAGATTACCCTCAAAAGCTGTGAGGTGGAAAATGAGAGAAAGAAGATTAAAAATAGGTCTAAATATCGTTCTTAGGTTGGTTTCCTGAGGGTTTATAGCTTTTTAGCGTTTTATGGCCGAAAATACTAAACGTTGTCTGTTGCAGAATTCAAATTAAATGTTGCTTTAAAAAAAACTCGTAACCTTAGCAGTTCGTTGGAAAACAATATTGATGACAGTTAATGGAATTATTTAAAATGAAGTTATTTTAAAGTGGAATTTCATTTAAATGTATGGTTAATTTGCTTACCATGAATATATTCTTGCAGTGTAGGTACCTTTCCAGAAAGAAAGTACTTATAGCGTGTCGGAAAAACATATCGGAAAGAAAAAAAAAAATGTAAAAAAATATCCCTTACTGCAATGTTTTTACAATGTACAATGTACTATGTTTTTAATGGATTCGCAACTTCAAAATATTGATGAATTAATTTATCTCTTGAATTTAATTTGATTTTTTGAATTTTTAAGCCGACTCATTGTGAAGGAGTTAAAATCAAAATTTTTGTAATATAAATCTGCGTTGCATTAAGATGTGTTGTGCCATCAAGCTTTTCCGCTTTTGGATTACAAAGTTTTTCTCAAATTTACTAAACTATTTCAGAGTTAGATTTGTTTCAATCGTTAACACTTCTTCTAAGATTATATAAAGTTGTATGCTTGTTTTATTTTAAGCAAGCAGGACGCACAAAAAACAATCGTGTATGATAGTTTCCGATTGAACATAAACGAATAGAAACTATGTTCTGAGATCACTAGTTAACAGTTATTTGTTGTTATTGTTTGCAAACGGATTCTAAAACCCTCCGCGACTTTGCGCATGCGCTGGGATAGGTTTAATTCGTCAAAATAGGGGTGAGAAGAATGATAAATGGTGATGTTTACATTTCTAACAATAAAATTAATTCAAATTACTCACGGAAATATAATTAATAAAATTTGAATTAAAATAAAATAATACAGTCAAGAGCGACATGACACTTACATACATTTGAGAGAGAAAAAAATTATACGGAAAAGAATCTAACAGGCCTAAAATCAGGGTCGAAGAATTTCGGAAAAGTGCTCATCTTCCAGAGTCTCGTCCCTCCCTTAGTGAGAAAGAATCGCCGAAATGTGGTAGTCACTGGATACCTGAAACAAACAGCATGCATTTGTGAAGAGTGTATTCTATTTATAAATGCGATTTGTTTGTAAGCGATCAGTTCCAAACTATAAGTGTGAATCTCTGTAAGAATAAATAAAAGAACAAATTGTCTGGACTTTAATGAAATAAACTGTGGCATCATTTAAGAAAGGAAAAAAGTTATTTGGAATGAAGGGGCCTAATTGTAAATTTTTAAGAATTTACAATTAAGAAGAATTACAACTAAGAATCTGCAAATGGGAATCTCACAATCTTGAAGGAAAACAAAAGCATTGGAAGATCCTTAAAAAAAAAATTGATTTAGTTTCTTATTTCATTATCGCTCTTATTTCAGATCAGAACATATCCTCCACCTTACCTTAAATCCGCATCGGGTCCGAAATTAATTTGAAGAAAGGCCTCGAACATTCACGATGCTAAAGTATTAGCTTTTAGTGGCGCAGCTAATGTAATTGACATCGTGAACATAACGTTATGTTTTCTCTATTTCCTCATTAGTTTAAATGATATAAACTCATATATGTTTGTTTCTAAAGGTTGGTAAAAAATTGATGACCGGGGCGCATTTGTACTTCTTTGTCCCTCTGACATAGCGCCTCTTCAATTCGAAGCATTTGTAACCAAAATTACTTTTATACAGGGTCTGACTAAGGCAGGGGCACACTGGGCAGTTGCCCCGGGCCCCCACATAATCGGGGGCCCCAAATCGAATATAAATATTATTTTACATTTCATTTTCAATGAATCGTCTTCCTTACTAAAATAGTGAAACCAAGGGGGGCAAATACTTCTTTGCCCCAGGCCCCAACTAGACTAAGTCGGGCCCTGCTTTTATTGTTAAAATTTGTCATAAGTAACCGATTCAAAAGACAAAAAATTGTTACATATACTTCTTTAATCATACTTAGAAAATGTTTAGATATCTTCTAATATTACTTAAACATTAATTAACACTAATTATACAAACAAATAGGCAGCATTACCTTAACAAGCACCGTAGACATATATTATGTTGATGCATTTTTGCCGTGGGTGTCTTCGATTTATGTATCGAAAATTGCTTGTTGTTCTGATTTATGTTAAAAGCAATAGTAGCCGGAATTTTTCTTTCAAAATCCGAGAGTGATTGGAAGCATTAATTTGCAAAAATGATGTATAAAGTGGGGTGTGTGTAAAAATAATGGAGCATTAGCGTTATTGAACACTTCTAAAATATGCTTACTTTCATCACCCGAGCTTATGAGGAACAACTTAATGGGTTTCTATTGAAGCGTTGGCCATAGCGGTTGAATTATATGGGAGAAACATCGTCTCCCAACACCTCCATCTTTTAATTACAGTTCTTGTCTTTTGTGAGCTGCTGAGAAAAAGCATTATTTTCCGGGCCTCCAGGCAATTATTAAGAACTGTAATTACTCTTAGAACCACGTTCTTCTCGTCTTACGGATGTCTTCTACAGAACGGGTCGAACGATAAATATGCAATTTTTAATTGCGTATTTATCACGGAAAATTAGCTGAGCCTTGTCACATGCTTGTGGTTTTCCGCCTTTTAAGAACTAATCACTGTAACGATAGAGGGCGCTTCAGCGTATATTTTGGGTGTCATTGGACCTCCAATTTCCTTTCGTTTCGTAGAATGGTCATTAATATTTTTTTTTTTGACAGAATGACTCAAGAGGTATGCGAGGTTTTACCTCATCCTAGGCAATTTTATTTTGCATTTATAAACACACCTAAGCTTCGACTGTTGAAAAAAAATCATCGGAATATTTGTGGTATAAAATGGCATATATCCAAAATTTATTTATGTTGTTTCGGCCTTCTATTTGTGGAATATTATTTTTTGATAAATCTTGTGACCATTAGTTTACTGACTTTCAGAAGGAAAAAAATCCATTTATTTCTACTTAATATTTTTTTTCGTCGTTGTTAAACTATTAAATTAAATGAGCATCAATTTCAAAATCTTAACTTCTTTAACAGGCTTTTAAAGACCATTGTTTTTCCTGTATTATATATTGTTGGATTGTGTTTAATTTTTTTTCACAGTCCCATTTTTACTTACTATTTAGAAATTTCATTATTGCATTTAAAAAAAATAATAAAAGTAATAAATAACAATGAAATAAATAATAATTAAAAATTACATAATGAAGAATGTTTAGTAAATTTTAAAGATTTTTTTGTTTGAATTATTCCGCTTTTATTGTATATGTTCCGTATTTTTTGTATTTTTTTTGGAAATATTTTTGTGTTTTTTATTTCTAATTTTTCTCTTCCAATTGTTATCTTATCTCTATAACAAACGCATGCATTTCTGTTAAAATCTACTAGATAATTCTTTCTTCTTAGCTTATTTGTGATTTTAATTAACAGTTTTAGTAATTAATGAAATAAGGAAAAGTAAACATCAGTAACAAGATATTTAGTAATCAAGAAGTATTATATGGATCTGTTTTTAAATCAGCAACATTAACTTTATTAAGGGTGGCTATAAAATTGATAATATTGCTAACCGTGCAAAAACTTACTGAGAATTTTCTAACTTTTATCCATTGTTTGCTTTTGCAACCGAAAAATTAATTCAGAAAAGCTTTAATTAAAAATGGATGCAAATTTTATGTCATTATTATTTATTTTAACCACCGTGAGTGGTCCCTTCAAAACCTTCTCGTATATTCCCAATGAAACTTCTCATGCCAGGAACGCCTAGCATGCCATTGGCGAAATATTAACTTTTGGCGAGTATTTAGCATTTATACTAAATCAATCGTGTCATCCTTGGTGAGTTATTTTACGATTAATCCATGGCATCGTTAACAGTATCCAGAAATCAAATTTGTGTTTTAGGCATGTTTTTCTCAACCGACTGGAAAAATAATTTGTCACAAAACTGCACTTGTGGTTGCAAAATCATAAAAAAAAAATTTATATATATTTTTCAGTCATTGCGTTTATGAATTATCCCTGTCAATGCTTATGAAAGCATAGACCGATTGGCAATCAACCCCTAGTTGGATTTGGCTCAAAATTTGACTCATGTCTGTCTGCATAAAGTTGTCAAATCTATGTACCAAATTTTATGTATCTAGTTCTCTGCATATTGTAATTATCATGTTAACTAACTCAAATTTGATTGAAGTCTACAAATTAGGTGTAAATACTGTATACTAAATTTCAACCTGTCTAATTCCAAGGAGTTTTTTTGTTTTGTCAAGGACAGAAAGACAGACGTTTTCCAAAAACGTGTTTTTCGAATCAGAGAAGTTTAAAATTCATCAAATTCTAGTTCATTGTACTAGAATTTGATGTACTCTCTCTATATATTACTTATTTAAAAAAAAAGTTTCGAGGGAAACAAAAATTCGATATATGGCATACTGTATTAAATGAATTGATATACTTTAAAATGTTTAAAATATTTTTTGATGAGACCATAGCTAAATAGCCATATAATATAAACTTATACTTTCATTATAACTTTTGTAATTTATTTAAAATTTTAATTCCCTCTGTTAGCTCTCTCTCTCTCTCTCTCTCTCTGCGTGTGTGTGTGTGTGTGTGTGTCGTTCAAATTTTCAATCATTAATTAAATACATTATTTCATACACTCAAGTTCACATACATTTTTTTAAAATTCGTTGTGGTTAACACTCGATGTTAATACAGTTTTTTCAAGCATTAATTAATTTTTAATAATCAAAAACATTTAAGAAGTTAGAAAATTGAAAGCAGAAATGAAAATTGAGATCAACAGAGATCAGCTCAATCGATAAAATGCAATGATTTCAATAAAATCAATAATTTTTTTAAATAAATTATTTATATTAATTGTAATTATTTAATAAGAAGTGACTAAAATTTTTTTGACGTAAGTTGGAATTGACTTCAGTATATATATATATATATATATATATATACACACACACACACACACATTTTACTGAAAAGGTTGTTGTTTCTGAAAACGTGAAATAAGAGACTCTGAATCATTCATTAACCTTGACACTTAGAAGTTCCTTTCGCCTTATTGAATAAGTATTTAAAAATTTAAGTGCCGGTGTACAAATTCGTTGACACCGATAGATAGCAAAGCAGAAATATTGACTGACTTCCCCACCTGATTGCCCAAGTGTTTAAAAATGTGCTTGCGACATAATGGATTCATTAGAATATATTCCCCTCGTCAGCTTTCGTGTCACTCACATGATGTGGCTCGGCCAATGCTAATACCGTTTTCGTGAAAACCTTGACAGCTGTGAAATTTCTTTTCCCTTTCATGTCATTGAAAAGGAAAAGGGAGGAATGTGACCTTGTGCACTTGCTTTTTTTTCTCTCTCCTTCTTCTTTACTACACTTGAAAAGGGATAATGATCGATACTGCTTTGTTCGATTATTTTTCCCCTTCTTTTTCCTGTCTCAAATTAATCGAAACTTCACTCAATTGTTCGCACTCGGAGAGAGTGCTCTTTTCTTTAGTGAATTCGTCTTCATTTGCTCTCATTTAAAAAAGAATTTCAAACGTTTTATTTCTTCAAAAATAAATAAATAAATAAAATAAAGGATGTTTGAGTATTTTAAGTTCTGTTTTATCATTTTTTTTTCTTGATTGTTGTGTTTGTTAAGGAGACGGATTTTCAAATAAGCAAAAATGTATGGAAGTATGTCTTTTAATTTCTTTAATCTTTTTTACTTCCAAATATATGTTTATATTCAGTTAAAATAGTGTTATAAAATATATTGTTCAATAAAATAAATATCAAAAAGGCCCAGAAGAAAAAAGCATTAATCAATAATTTTTCAAAAAATAATATTTTAATTAAATTTAACTATCCTAGGTATGTTCCTGGTATCTTAATTTTTAAAGAAATGAAATACAATTAATAGTAAAAATTTCTGTTAAACATTAATTGCAAATAGGGTGTGCATTTTATATTGTGATCTTTTTCAGATGGTTTTAGTTCAGAAAACCATAAAATTATTACCGGAATTCAGTACAAGCAGAAATTTAGTAGAAATATTTTGAAAAATCATTTAATTGGAATCGCAAAATCATACAAAGTTTTGCTCCATATAAATTTATTTTGCGTTATGATGAAAAAATAATTGGAAAATTTAAAAATAAAGTCGCCTTAAATAATATTTAAATATGTTAAAATATTTAAAAATATTTTTTTGAATTAAAAGAAAACACTATATCTTTTAATTTATTTAAAGATAATGTATTTTATTTTAAAAATTTTTACAAGAAATTTGGCGCATTTATATTTTAATGCGAATGCATAAAAAAATCATAACCCTAAGTTAAAAATGCAGAAAAGTGTCTCTTAGAAACTTCTCTTAATAATGTTAAACTTAATGTTAAACAAAACAAAAATATTTGAAATTAAAAGTTTTTTTAATGAAAAATTCTGCAATGTCTCTCTATATTTATCATATCTCCTTTAGATTGTGTTAATCAAAGGGGAAAGTATGCTACGACTTAATGAATTGAAATTTTCATAGAACTTGTTCACGAAAATGTATCTTGTCTAAATGAGATGAATAATTATATTATCAATGAAAATTGTGACTTATAAAGAATCGAAAGTTACGCTGTGTATTATTGCATCAAATAAAAGATCAGTAGATTTCTAATGTATTTTCATTTATTTATTATTTGAGAATCTACTCTGAAGAAAATATCCAATTACGATTGCATAGAGAGGCGAAAGTTATGTTGTATATTATTACCCCATTTAAAGGAGTGGCGCCCATTTATTTAATGCGGTTTTATTTACGCAGTATTTGAGAATCCGCATTCAAGAAAATATCCAGTTATGAAAAATAGCAATACATAAACAGCTAGAGATGCTAAAGGTAAGCTGTGTATTATTACATAAGTTATGGATGGGCATATACCTATCGAATATATTTTTATTTATTTATTATTTCAAAATCTACACTGCAGAAAACTTCCAATTATGATGCCATATGAAATACACAAAATAAATATGCTCCAAAAATTAACTTTTTATAGACCATCACGTATAAATTACGTATACAAAAATTAAAGATCTTTAATCTTAAAAATATTTTTAAAATGTTTAGAAATCTTTATATTATTTAAATATTTATTTAAAAGTTTATAATATCTGTCTAAAAAATTGCCCATTTAAATTAAAATTTAATAAAAATTTAATCTTTTTAAAATAACGTGACGGGCGCAGGAAAAGATTATAATTTAATATTTTTGAGAAAGCGAACAATCGTATCATTAATAATTTTATGGAAATTACTGATTAAGTAACTTTAAGCACCAAATTAAAATTTTCTGTGTTATAAAACTATTTTTAAGGCGAAATATAATGAATTATATTAAAAGTTATCTCTTTCATTGGCTATAAAACGCTTAGAAACACATATTACGTCATTTACCTATTCTTAATAATCCACGTACGTACGTGACATACGTAGAATGCAACGAATGGAATGTGAAATTGACATCTAAATACTGTCAGTTTGATTTATCGTAGATATCTTTCACACATACATAAAATACTCTTTATATGTAATGAGATTCTCTCTATGTGGGTGGAGGGTTAATGCATTTTTGTCGACACGAAATGTGTTGCTATGTTTTTGTCGGGTGTAATTAATCATTAAATTTTTTTTTGTTTATTTTCTTGTAAAATGTCATTATTATTATCAGTATCATTATTTACAAATAAACTTAGGTAACCTTTTGTTGAGATGTAAGTTTAGTGGTTAAAAAAGAAGTCATTTAAAGCTCAAAACCCAGGTAAGGATATTAGAAAGGAATGGATTTTATTAGATATTATCAGTTGCTTGACACTATGATATTAGCAAGGCAAATAAAAAAAGATTTAAATGAAATCTGCTATGCATATTTCAATGTATCATGTCAGAACAATAATTTCTTGAACGGTCAAGCACCACGTGCTCGTGCAAGTTAAATTAAATTTTTATTCATTTTAATTGTCACATTGAATGAGTCCCTTTAGTATTGCAAACGATAAAAAAAAACTTTGTCTCGCATTGATTGTTTTAAAAAAACATCACATTTCCTATTTATTTCATTTCATATAATCACGTGCTGACAATGACCTTTTTCTAGGTTTTATTTGCTGTAATCATTAACTTTTTTTTTTCATCAAAGATTTTGTAAAGGTGATGGCAACCCATTATTAAAAACTGCTTTTTTAAGATGCTTGCGCTGATAATTTTTTTTTCACTTACGGATTTTTGTTGACGCCGAAAATCTCATTCCCAAAACAGCATAATATTCTGACATGATAAAAAGATTTATATCATGCATTATTTTTTGTGTGAAGTTCTACACACAAAAAAGTTAGCATTGAATGTGATCTGTTTTCATTTGTAAATACAATTTTTCGACTCATAATGTTTAACACGTTTTAATCCCGATTGACAAAAAGCAGTCGACATTAGAAATTTAAGAATTCGAAAACAATTATTGGAATTTATAAATGTATTTGAGAATAACATTTTTTTATTCCCATAATCGAGCTGAAATGGGAGGAAAAGATCTGATTTGTAAATTAAAAAAATAATTATTATAGTTTATTTCTAATAAATCAGGGTCCAATCTATCCAAAGCTGAATTTAACGAAATCTAGATTAAACACATTTAAAAACCATAATCGAGTGATATCTATATTGAAGCGAAATGTGTTTTTGAAGAGCTTTTTAAGGTTAAGACATTTCGGTATGACGCCATATTTGACGTCAGTAGCAAAATGTGTGTCATTTTGATGTTCTGTGTCATAGCTGTTTTCTTTTACACGAATACAACTCGTAAGATTGGTTTCTCAACCCCCAACAGCTTTTTTTCTTCTTTGATGTTTATGTGAAATTAATAAAATAAAGCTCCGATCATACATTTCTCATTTCCATATTGCCACAGTTATAGGCTGAAGGAAAAAAATTGAATTGTCTTGAGAATGTACATAACATTCCAAGCATATAAGCATATTCCAAACAGTTATTCATAATTGGTGAATTAAGAGACAATGAAGTATCTAATGTTAATTTTAAATGCTGACGGAGAAGAATGTAAAATGAATGACTTCTTGTCTGTACATAAATCATATATTAAATAAGGAATACGGAATTTATACGCGATACCCAGAAAAATACGATTTTTCTCACTTATATAATAAATGTTTCAATTCCGATATATATATATATATATATATACATTTTCAATCGTTAGAAAAATATTTTTTATCTATCAATTGAAGATCAAATACATTTCTTTAAACTTGTAGTGGATGACATTTGATGTTAATATAATTATTTTCAAATATTAATTTATTAGAAACTCTTTTCCGCCAAAAATCTTCATTTCACCACCGCTGAATGAGTGAGACTTCAATCCCCCCCACGCACAGTAATGAGGCTAGGCTTATCATGTTTTCGACCAATTATTTCAAACTCATCCTGCAACGAAGTAGTGTTTAAATAAGGAAGTGGGATATCTGGATTTTGCCCTTAAGTGCTGCAAATTTTGAAGATTTCGAAGAGCACGCATTCATCCTATATGCATGTTTTCGACCCATTATTTCAAATGATTCTGTTTATTATCTTAGTGTCTGATGCATTTAAAATTAAACATTGTTAATTGATCGATTTTTCGGATTCGTTTTGAAACACTTTCGAATTAAAATAATACAAAATAAAGAAAATTAAAAATTTCCAATCTCTACTGCGTTACCCCAATTGGCGTAGAAAATTAAAGCATTTGCGTTGCCTCAATTGGCGTTAAAAATTCAGGCTTGCCAGTGTGCTCTGATTTATTTTCAACGAATACATACTTGATTTTGTTTTGTCCATACATAATTTTTGACAAACTGTTTATATTAATTCATTATTCAATAAAAAGTAACTAAAACAAAAAATATTTTTAAATCGGAATTGACTTAATTTCTATATATATTACTTGTTTTATTTTCTGTTTTAGTTCTTATTCAAAAACATTGGTAATTAGATTTCACAATCATCCTTTTTAACACAGGAAGACCAAACTGGCATGCTCTTTATTATTGTAAAATCATTAATATATGAAGATTCCTCCAAATGTTTCGGTGGATTTTCCTTCAAGATTATTTTCTTTGTTACTTTAACGATTAGCATTCACGATTTATTCTTCGCAATTCTCTGATATAATTACTGGAGATTTCGCTAATTAACGAGATAGAAGTCAGATGTGTACTGCTATTTTCCTGGCATTTATGGAGTTCATAGAAAAGTCGGAAAGTTTCATTTAATATTTGAAAACGAAAAGAAGTTAATACCGAATAATTCTTCTTAATTAAACAAATTTGCTTTCTGAAATGCCTTGGTGAACGATTAATACATAAATTATTTTGACTTACATTGGCAAGATTGTTTGTGTTCTTTCTTTCTTTCTTTAATTAACATTCTGACAAAAATACATCTGTGATATAAAATAGAATTAATTGCTCTTAAAAATCTCTCATTGAGTGATGGATAATAGTATGCATTTTTAATGTTAATGCTGGATGTTATTTTTAAATGGTGTTTCGTTTTATTTTGAATGCCACTGTTAGTTAAATAATTCTGAAAAGAATAAATCAAGCATTGCGAAAGATCACTGAAGGTTTAAACACTTGCTGGACTTATTCCATATATGTTTACCTGAGCTGTTAATTAAATAATGGAGATTGATATTTTCAAAGTTCTGGCCCCAAGTTTACTATTTACTATTCATAACAAATACAGTCATATTTAATTAATTATTGTATAATAGAATGAATTTTATAGTATTAATAGCAGTTTCTGCCTAACTTTATTAAGTAAGCCTTTTTTTTAAGGTAATATCTTCTTAACAAAGTTAAATATAATAAAAGATTAAAAAGAAATCTGCTATGCATATTTCAATGTATCATGTCAGAACATAATTTCTTTAACGGCTAAGCACCACGTGCTCGTGCAAGTTAAATTAAATTTCTATTCATTTTAATTTCTGACATTGAATGAGTCACTTTAGTATTGCAAACGATCCAGAAAACTTTGTCTCGCCTTTATTGTTTAAAAACATCACATTTTATTTTTATTTCATTTCGTATAATCTCGTGCTCAAAATGACATTTTTATAGGTTTTATTTGCTGTAGTCATCAACTTTTTTTTTTAAATCACAGCTTTCGTAAATGCAATGATAACATGTTATTAAAAGCTCATTTTTTGAGTTGTTCGTCCAGATAATATATATTTTTATTTTTTGCCAACGGATTTTCGCTGATGCCAAAACCCTCATTGCAAAAACAACATCATGTTCTGTCATGATAATAACGACTTATGCATTAAGTCATTTTCAACATTATCGTAAAAATTAAATAATTGATGAGTATAAAACTGTACATATGGTTTTTATATAAATATTTCGAGTGATATGAATAAAATATCATTTGCATGTTCATGATTATCATGAGATTTATTAGATATTTTGTGTTCAAGCGCCATTTATTTGAGCAGCAAATATTACAATCGGCGAATAAATGCATAAAAAGAAAAAAGAAAATTATCCCAACTTTTAATTATATAGAATAAAAAGTATTGTATCATGAATCAATTGTAATATACATTAATTCATTGAATAGTAACTTGTTATTTATTATATATAAAAACAAAAAACATAAAGTTTTTTTAACCGAACATTTAATCGATTCCTGCTAAGTTTCATATATAGGTAAAAATCCTCTTAAAGCATGAACCTTAGAAAAAGAAAAAATGGAACTTTATGGATAATGAAAAAAAGATGCCGTCCTTTGGTTTTTATTTTTTAATTTTCGAAACGCTCTAATAACTTGAACGAGAAAGGAAAGGCTGATCTCAAGGTTAAACTGCGCTTCCTGCTGCTGTTGGTCAAGGACATTGACACAGCAAAACTATCACTAAAAGTTAGTTGCTTTCAAGCCTTCTTTTAATTATTTTTTCCCTAATAGTTAAAAGTCTGTATATGATTATTTTATACTAATTGACACGAGGAAAAGTAAACTTTAATTTTGTTCATTCTTAGTTGTTACCGCTGAAAACATAAGAACTTTTCGAATGTTAATAACTACTATAATAAAAAATATATAAGTGTACATTGTTTCTGTACACTAACGAGTGACGTCATGCTCAAATTCGCAACTTACAAGTTGTATTTTTTTTATTTTGTTTTGGTTTTGTGTCACATCTTTTATAACCTATGATGATTTCAAATTCTAGTTAGAATAGATTTTAAGAATGAAATATGTATTGACAAAATTATTTTTTATTAAAATATTTTAAAATATTACGTTTAACTTAAACAGACATATAACTCCTTTATAATATAATTTCATTTTATAAACTTTTTTTTATACTTTACCAACGAAATGGATGAAGTAGTATCTTATTTATCAATAGTATCAGATCATATATTTTTGTAAACATCATTTCTGTAATATATCTGATAATATGACTTAAAAATTAAACAGAAATTTAGTAAATGTATAATCCTAAAAGGATTATGCGATTTCTAAGTTCTTACAATATTCTTGGAAATAAAACTATGTTAATATTTTATGCTTTTATGGCACTTCAACTACTCAAGAAATAATGCACTTAAAATCTACGCTTTCTATTCATGAAAACTCTTATCTTTTCTTAAAACATCCTTTCGTCTTTTTAATTAAGTTTTTAAAAAATGAATTCAGTAAAAGCAAATATTCCTTTTATCATTTTCGAGAGATATTTTACATGCGTATAAAGAATATAAATTTTGTCGAAAGGCTTCAAAGTTCAGACGATTTTCTTTCATTTTAGAAAACAATAATATTCCCATTATTCTATTCGTTCCAATGCAACAAACGATTTTCAAAAAGGCGCAGATAATTGAATTTATCGATCGTGAGTAACAAAATCCCTTGCAAATAATCTAAAATAGAATTCGGGGCGAATTCTCTTCATGAAAATTATCTTAGAGAGGATATTTACTATTTTTTTCTTCTTTCTAAGTCATCTTTAATAGAGCTTAGAATGAATTGTCAAATTTTTCGTTTCATGTTATATGAAGTGAGAAATAGAATTCATTAAATCTGTTTGAATGAAATTGAAAATTCTTTACATGATAGCGAGCGAATGTGAAATATCTGTTCTTCAGACTTATTATCAAAATCCAGTAATAATTTTCTTACTGCAGTGAATGTGATGCCATTTTTGGTGACTTTTTCGCTGCATATAATACTCCATACACGCCGAATTCATTTTATTTGCTGAGAGCTTTCAAATTCTTTGAGTTTTGCAAATCAAATTTTATGAAAATAAAAAAATTAGAATTATTTGTAAGTAGAAGCCTGCGTCTGTAATCATGCTTTTCTAAAAACATTCTCTTAGATTTGTGCATTAAACGCTGTTTCGTCTTTTTTTTTTTTTTTTTTTCATCTTGCATGTAGTGCACATTAAAATATCATTGAAAAAAATTATCATGTTAGAACATGATATTGTTTTGGCTAGGAGATTTTGATGTCTCCGAAATTTACGGGCAAAAAAATATTTTCACCTGCTTTTACCAGTATTACATTATTTTTATGTATGCTTCTTAGATAGCAGATGCGTTTTTAAAAGACTGACTTAGCACGATGGCATCATAGCTGTTATTTCATCTCAAAATCGATCGAGTTCCAAAACTTTCTTTGCCAGCTAGAAAAACTGAAAATGCAATGAAAAAATTATATGTTATAGAGGGACAGAGACCGATAGAGAAGTCCCGTGATTGTTTCAAACCGGTTTAAACTGGATAATTAAGTTACATAATGACTTAAAAATAGTAATGCTCTTACATTATAACTTGAAATTTACGATCAAAGATTTCATTTTAGTTTTTTTTCTACTCATTTTTCATTGTTTATTTAAAATATTGATTAGCTTACAGTTCCATTTTTTAAAAGAATGTTGTATAATGAATTCTCAATCCTTATTTTTCTGTTCCTTCTGTATTTACTGTCATATTAATCCCGAAGAGTTTCTAACTATTTCTTTCCAAATTATTGTAATCTATATATCATTAGACTACAATATAATTATAAAAGTTTTTCAGAGTATTCCTTTTATAAATTATTGTAGTCTAAATATCATTGAGCTGTCACATTGAAGACATCAAGTTATTTATATATATTAAAATCTAAAATAGTCTACTGTGATAGTAACAAGAAGGCAATCATTCATAGCTACTATTATTTGTATTGATTTTTTTCTATACATTTCTTATTTAACTTTAAGCAATGCATATCAATCATACAGATATGAGCCTAGCGTCTATATAATTGCATATACTCTCAATGTTCTTTTACTTAAAAATTTATTTTATACAAAATCCTCTCTAATATAAGTCTATTTGGTAGCGGTCAGAATAACCACTGGTGGTTTTTATTATTCCGTAGAATTAAAATTTTTTTATGCATAGTTATTTTACAATCGCATTCTTGATTTGTTTTGGTCGTCACAAAGGTAGTTCTTGTCAAATATTTATTTTTAAAGTTTTTTTTGGAAATCCATTTGTATTGTTTATTTGCGAAAATAAGTCCGTGTGAAAAGCTTTTAAGTAAATCGATTTTATTTCGATGGGGCTTTAAAAAAAAAGATTCAATAATTATCTTTGCTGTTTTTATTTATACCTGAAGTATAAAAAAAATATCTATGTTGGTAATTCGCAATATTCTTTTACTGAACAGTATGATATCCTCTGTAAAATGTATGATTATTACTGTTCATTCAATATTCTGAGAGCCCACTTTTCGGCGTTTCTAGGTCACTAAGGGGTGATACGCAGAAAATTGTGCTCCATTTTACTTTATTATAAAACATTTTGTATTTAAACATCTCTTTCTTTACTCCTTCTTCTTATTCTTTATTTTATGGAATTAAGTCCCTACTAACGTATACGCAAAGGCGTGGAGGTTTTTAGATCCCATAGGCAAACAATACTTACCATTAGAACTAGTACAAAATTTTTGGGGGCGAAACCATATTTCTGTCCTTAATTGAATCAAAACTCGTCTCATTAAAACTGCATTTAGGAATTTTTAGTTGTAATTGAAAGTAATTATATTTCTCATACCCCCTTCCCTCGGCATAATGAATAATAGTTTAATAAAAATCGTAAAATTATTCACTAAGGTGTTGTAATGGTCTTTTTTCATCTCTCTGGAAGCATTAATTTATCTTTTCTGAAGCAACCGAAATGTATTGTATTCAAAAAAATATTATTACTTAAAAAGCTAAAAAGAAATAATCTATTTGCGTTTAAAAATGTTAAACTTATGTAATTAACAACTTTCTTAAATTGCTTTAATTGTTTTTGTGTAATTCTTCATTATCTTATCTTTCTTTATACCATCACAATCATTTTTTTGCCGTTGACGAATATTTCTTTTCTATATTAGATTTTTTTGCTACGTAAATAATTTATTAATTAAGAGGAAATTGAAATAAATTTTATTTTAATTATCATATTGTCATTTTATAAATTAATTATTAATTAAAATATTATATTATTATTATTATAGTATTTAATTATTCAGGATTAAATTTTTTCTTGAGGTTTTCCAGCTAATTAGTTAGCTAAAATAAACAATTTTATTTCTAAGAATAACTGTTTACTACTTTTTGTTCCCTTTATTTTATTAAAGTTAAAACGTAGCTTTTACTCATCAAAAGTGAACGAGCCTTAAAGAAAGAAAACTGAATTTTCATTAAAAATCTTAAACAATTCATAATTTACAAAGAAAAGAAGGACGAATGAATATTATCAATTGCAAAGGCACGCATGATTGAATATTTACTAACAATAAAGGTGTGTACACTCGCGTGCATTGACTTTTTACATACTAGGTCGTTTGACTTAAAGCGGCTATATTTAGTTCATATTTTTGGGAGCCTAGGTATGTGTTTCTTCAATTTTAACTAGATATTTTATTAATTAAAAATCGAACGGTATTTGGGCGTTTTTAATTGATAATTGCAGATAACATTATTCCGCCAAACTGACTTTTATATCATTTTAAAATTTAAAAAAATGGGTCTTTAGGGATGATAATTTAAAGTTGCTCGGCAGCCCCCCCCCCTTTCTTCTTTCTATCGTGACAATTATATACATATATGAAAGCTGTAGTTTTTCCAAAGTTACATTTTATTTTTGCTTTGAAATTCAAGCATTTTCCATTGTTGCTTCAAATATTTTAATATTATAATTTTCTTCCGTCTTTAAAAACCAAAGAAGAAAGCTCCTCTTAATGACCTGAGCAGTTTGCATCAGGTATCAGATAATGAAATTACATTACCGCAGACGATAACTTGTGGTTTGAAACGGATTACTCAGATACTTTAGCTTTTAATGGGACGACGACGTCGTGGTCTTAAGCTCCATTAGGAAGGTTCATGTGCACAGTAAGCAGAACGGGTTAAAATCCATTAAAATAACTATCGTTCAATGTCTTTCAAAATTTAATGCTTAAAAATACTAAGTTAAGGAAATCGCGTTACTCAAGCTATACATAAGAGCATTAATTTGGAGTGAACAAAAATTCGATATTCCAGCAGAATATTTTTTACTCAAAAGAGGTTGATGTTTCATATAAATAAATAACAAAAATAAAAACGGTGAAAATTTAATTGAACAAAAATACTTGATTTTTCGCCAGGTCCTTGAAAAATAATGGAAATGTACGTTCACTATTTTTTAGAATTAAATTTCAAAATTAATTTGTCAGAATTGGGTTTTGAGTATGATTGCGTTTGTGATGTACCTGCTAATATTTTGTGAAATTATTCACAAAATAACATCGTGTTCAGTGCTTTATACTAGAAGTATTGCATTATAATCCTGAAATCGCCTTTGAATTGTGAATTTGAATTGTGTCTTTGAATTGGCTTTTTATAATTGCATGATGGGCATATGAGGAGTCCTTACTGCTCTCGGTCTGAAAACCTAAAAATAGTAAGCTAGGAAATAATATCGCATTAGAATGTCAACATGAGAATATGCGATTTAATTTTAACATCTACATTTTTATGAAAATTTAACTGTTCAATTTTATGGTCCTTGAATTTTCTTTAAAAGATCATCTTGAAGTCCTTGAATTTATTACTTCATTAAAAATGGTTGTCCTGTTTTCGTACAGAATTTATTTTTTAATTTTTCAATGATTTCACTTGCAAACTATTTCTTTTTTTATTTTTATTTAATAAGTTTCTAAAAATATTTTATAGTATTTTTCCTGTTTTAGTTACCACGCTTATACGCTTTCCCATTGATTTTAAATTTAAATGTATAATTTTAAGGTCATTGAATTTTTTTTAAAAAAGATCCTTTTGAAGTCCTTGAATTTTTTACTTCATTAAGTATGTAATTCTGTGAAAGTACAATGTTTCTTTTTACACCGCCTTAAAATGTAGTGGGGGAGACCTTTTCAATGGCATAATGTGCAGACGATTTCTTTTTTATTTTAATAAATGTCTTAAAATAATTTATAATAATATTTTTGTTGATTTAGTGACCAGTTTATATAAGTGTGCGTTGCATTGATTTTAAATTCGCCCTGTGCGTACTTTAACGCTGCTGAGAGTAAATTTTTTTAAAAATTAAATTGCATAATTTAATTTTAATGCATATAAATGTGTGACGAACTTTTATCAGTTTTTTTTCTTTCTCCCTTTGTGCGATTCCACATTTGTTTAATTTGATAACTTTTGTTTTAAAAGCGCCATCACTTTAGCCTATTCTCGACTGCTGAATTGAATATAATTCAGACAGTATGTTCAGTATCTGCTTTTCAACTTTCCCGTGCAACTAACTATGAAAACGCTGAGTTTTGAACACTGAACACAGACGCCGGAGAATTTGCTTTCGTGTGTTTAGTCTCTCTCTGCTATAAGTAGCCTGTAGTGCTGAATTAGTGGTGCTTTTAACGACTGGGTGTTTTTCTTTTCAACAAAACTCGAAACATTAAAAAATCGGTCTCTTATTTATGATTTTTCAGGAATATTCTTGTTCAGCAAAACGATGAAATGGGAAACTAATAATTTTCTTCATCTTTTGTTACTTTGAAAAGAACATCGTTTTATGATTACAAATAGTTATTTTAATTGTTCTAGAATAATTCATGTATTTTGTGCTGTTGAATGGAAGTGAAAACATGTTTTTTGTGAATATACACGTAATTCAAACGCTTTAATATTTTGTATTCTTTAGAAATTCAAATTATAGAGTAGATTTTTTGTCAGATATTACTTACAGATACCAATAAACAGAAAGAGGGTGATGATTATATCATAGCAATTAATTAATTTAATTTTTTTATAAATTAATTACTACTTTGTTGGCATATACTTATTCTTAGACAAATAAAAAATATGATTTTATCCCAGAGTTGTTTAGTAATTTGAATTTAAAATAGCGAAAAGATGGGAAATAGCAATTTTTAAATATGATTTTTCTTACCATATTTATATAGAAACGGAATTATATATTTTTTTTTGTCTTGAAGAATGTTTTGTTGTTTCCAGTTACTTAAAAACGGATTTAAAATTTAATGATCTGATCTTTGCGGTCGCTAGTGGCTAGAATTCACTTTTGAAAATGTTTGTCATCCTATTCTTATTTGTAACCATGTTTGTGCTGCTTTTCACAATGTTTTAACTAACATTTGTATTACTAATTCAACATGATTAATAATTTATTGAAAGAATTAGCTTTTGGGGTTTTTTAATAATTGTTTGAGATAGTTTGTAATTTTATTTAGAAATAAGCGAGAACTCTTAGTTTAACGTGGAATACATATGCTAGTATGTTATTATTATTATTAATAATAAAGTATTTGCTTTGAGTTTCTGAATAAATTTTAAGGAAATTTGTGTTCTAAAAATTCTAAATTTTCTAAGGTTGTTAATTTCAGTATTTTGATCACTAAAAAAAATGCAACCTAATGAATGAATTTTTTGTGAGAATAAATAATAATAATAATAAATTCACATTACTATTTTTGGTTTGATTTAAAAAATAAATAAATTTTTATATTGTACATTCCGTTTATTTCAATTTGGTGTTACAATTTGAATTTTTTACTTTCCTAAATCTTAGCTTAATATCAAATATGTATGCTAATACATTAATAAAAAAAATTCTCATATTGAATTCTAGAATAAACTCTAAAGAATTTGGTATATTGTAAACTCTACAATTTTTAAGTTGCTAATTCCTGTATTTAAATCATTGATTAAAAATAAAGAATTCTAACCTATAGAAGAAAATTTTTTATCTGAAAACAATAAAAAAATCATATTGGTATTTAATTTTTGCAAAAATAAATAAAATAAAAATTTTAAAGAAACTTTTTAAATAAAAGAATTTTATATCTAATGTTTTTTTTAAATTTCAATTCTGTGTTTCAATTTAATTTTTTTTTTACTAAACGGGAAAAAAACGTTATATAGTGATCTCGTAATTATTTAATTGTTTTATTACTACTGTTCTTCAGAAAATAAAATAGTATTTCGCTCTAAGGCCTCTTGCTTATTTTTCAGCTTGAAATCATTCTGAAACTTTTTTTCTCTATAACTAGTTCAAATATTTGCTCTGCTTAACCACTCAGCATGATATTCTTTTTTTAAAAAATCATAAAAATTCAAAAATTAGAATTTGTAAAGCCTTTTAACACCCCCCCCCCCTCTCCTATTGGTTCGAACTGATTCATGTTCCAAGAACGAACATGCATTTCTTTTTCGTCAAACGAATATGTTTTATTTTTTAATTCTTTCTTGTACCTTTTCCACCCAATTTATTTCTTGCTGCATTTTTATGTCCCGATTAGAAATCGCCATTGCATTCGAAATCGTTTGCGTGACTGATTCTCGGTGGCAACGTCACGGAAGAAGTGCGTCACACAGCCTGTTGAGCTTGGCGAATAAATTATAATTCGTGAACCGATTTTGATCAATATATATAGTTATTAATAAATGGATAAAGCCTTTCCGCGAAACAAGGGGTCCTTTGAGAAAATTTTTCCGGGATGACAGTTGTTATCAGGTAGCGAAATACAGCACGCACTGCCTGATCATGCTTGTTTTATTGCCGCCGTTGCAGTTTCAAAAAGAAGTACTGGTAAAATCTGAGCTTTTATTGAATTAATTATTTAGCATATTCTTATCGTTCTTTTGAAATCGAATTTTTATGTAAAATATGTTAATGTGATGCAGAGTAAAATGAATTGTGATAAAAAATTTATATTTTTTCCTTTTTTATTCTAGGTAAGCCACTTTTCCCCCTTCTTTATTATTTTAATCATTCTTTATGTCATCGATGAGAGGTAAGTCATTTTTATAATTTCTTGACAAAAAAGAATGAATGTAAATATTGATTATATTCTTAGAAATGAGCTTCACGTCTTCATTCTATTTTTAAAAATGGAAAAAAAGAGGCATTATGAATTTGTAATGGCGTATTCAAGGTTATTAACTCATTTTGAGAATATTGGAAAAATTGCATTGATTTTATATCTAAAAATTAGTATACGTTATCGTTAAAAATGTGTGTATGATTCAGGAACTACCTAGAATTCTTTTTATTTTCATGAAGTATCTTGCCATGATCTATGAAATAACAAATTTTATACTGTTAATATTAACATCTTCTTTAATTGTATCATCTTAGTTAATTTTATTGGCTTATTAGTAGGTAATTATTAATGTATCTTCAAATTATTAACAGTTAATAATGCATTTAGGAAATATATATATATAACCCGCAAATATATATTTAAAATTTATCTATGTCATCATTGAAATCGGTTTATAATTTAGCAATTCCTTACTATTTTCATAAAATATTTTACTATAATCTGTGAAATAACGAATTTGAATCTGTTTTGGTAACGTATTTAACATATTTTTTCGAAACAGTTTCCTTAATTGTAACATTTTAAACCATTTTATCAGCCTATTTGTGGGTTATTATTAATGTATCTTCAAGCTATTAATAGTTAATAATGCATTTAGGAAATATTAAAAAACCTCAAATATATTATATTTTAAAGTTGAAATCAGTATATAATTCAGTAATTACATAAAATTCCTTGTTAATTTTATATAATATTTTACTATAATCTATGAAGTAACAAATTTGAATCTGTTATGATAACGTATTTAACAAATTCTTTGAAAAAAATTTCCTTAATTGCACCTTCTTAAATAATTTTATCGCTTTATTTGTAGATTATTATTAATGTATCTTCAAGCTATTTGCAAATATTTAACTTTCTGGCTATTTGAGACTTAAATTAAGGATAATTCCACACGGCATTATAATTTTTTTTACAGCATACTAAATACTTTTACAGCATACATAATTTTCGCTATGAATAATGTGTGATTTTTTTACAGCAAATCAAAAATGATTTTGATATTATTATTTTATACTGGAATTTTTTAGCTATTAAAACAAAATAAATGATTTTAAATTCTTTCTAGAAACAAAAGGAAGAGTAAATTTCATTTATACCTTCTTTCTTCTTACTTTAAATTACTTTTAAGAAATAGATTAGGTAATTAGTATTTTTATTTTCGACATGTATAGACAAAATGTAAAAAAGATACAATTTTAAACTTAAAAAACTCTACTGTAATGACATTTTTTTTTCCTTTGAACAAGGAAAGTTTTGCTTATCATTTGTTAACTATATTTTTTTAGCCTAACTAGTCATTTCAGCAAATTGAGACTTAATAATCAATGTAATTAATCCTATTATTTTGAAATTAATTATCCTAAAGTTTTGTTAACTGCATCTTTTATTTATACCAGAAAATGCGAGATAAAATAACTTTTTTCTAGCAGGAAATACTTGTGTAAGTAAATAATAATAAAAAAAAAATACGAAATCCCGAATGTTAATATAAATTGAAATGGATCTGTCGGTAATTAAATCATTCTGGAATTCTTACTTTTTCTACTTTAATTCTATTCTTCTTTGTACAAAGAGAATATCGATAGGCAAAAGAAGAAGAAAAAAAAAGTTTGAAACATTCCTGAAAGAACTGTAAAAAGCACTCATGTCTTGACTATCCTACTTTTTACTTATTTATCTCGACGTGAGCCTTTCAGCAACAGTTGTTCAGAAAAATAAAAGGGGAGTTTCAGGGGTATTTCTCAAATTGCTTTTTTGCATGTTTGTTTCTTTGTGCTTAGGACGATAACTGACATCAGTGATTTCAGCTAAAATAAGATGGAATGTATATTTAGGACTGTTATAACTCATAGAACTATTGTTTCTTAATTTTACAATCATTTTATACTCTGTTTTCCCATGACAAATATTGTTTCAAGATTTACTTTTAGAGTACCACTTTTTTTTTAAGAAGCATTTCTCTGAAACTGGAGGAATAATAAATTTAGGCTATCCTTTCGTTATTTCGATGTTGAATCTTTTCAATATTTAACCCTTTGCAGTCGGAAAGATAATTCGATGCATAATTATCTTTTTCATACACGGTCCTGTTTATTTCACCAAAAAAAAAAAACATGCAACTGCTTAAATTTCAATTTCCATGAAAAATGAATCGATATAAATTTAACATTCTGTAAATATTTTTAATAGTTAAAGTCTTAAAAAATAAATGAATAAAATCTCAAAAGGATGCACGGTCTTGAATGGTCACTGAAAGAAGACGTTCGACCGCAAAGGATTTAACGTTAAAATTGTTCTTAATAGTTATTCTTGTATACGTAATTAATCATTAGTACCAAAATAAACTTTAACAATGCTTTTTCATTTAAAAAAAATCCCCTATTTGATTTAGGTTGAAAAAATATGCAAATAGAGTTTCAAAGTAGATTTACTGGCCGAAATTCATAATGTTCTGTTGAATAAAATTGCTTTTGTTCTTTATAATGCTGCTCTAAATTGCTTTTTATCTTTATTTAAACCTTTATTTACTGAATTATATTGCCATCAATTTTTCAACATTTTTGCACCAGTAGTTGTTTTTTTGCAGAATAATCCTAAGGTACTGAAGAAGAAAAAATTAATTAATAGAAATATTTTAATTTTTTTAATTATTAATTAAATATTTTTAATTCCTACTTTTAACTTGAATTAACTTTTTACTATTTGGGTTACATTTTTCGTGTTTTTTAGAATGCCATCTGCAAAAACAGACATATTACGAAGATATAAGCCAGAATTAAATGGTACTTTTAAATACCGTCAGTAAATAAAGGGTTAAAGAAAGAAGGGTGAGATTTGATTCAAAACCTCTATTTATATTTAAATAAATGAATAAACAAACAAACAAAAAATCTTGATTCTTGAACATTTTTCTTTCTTCTAATCATATTTAAATTTTTAATTTAATTTGATTCATATAATGTTGATCTTAAAGCAGAATTGATATTTATTTTTTTATAAAGTTTCTTTATAACAAAGGGAAAAGTCATATTAAAAAAATAAAACGGAATTTTATTTATTCTGATAAATTCTTCTTTTTTCGTAAATGTAATTCTGTTCTTACTATTCGATGTAACTTCATTGTCTTTGGGTGCGACGTTTCTTTATTTTCCTTGTTTTCATTTTATATTACACCAGGAGTCGTTTTGTCAGTTTCTAATAATGCCTCATTTGGCGTTTATTTATGTTCTTCGTTATTTCTGCTTCTTTTTTTCTTCTCCTTTATAGCGCTTTTGTTTTAATATATTTGGCATATCTTGTATTCCCCCCCATTTCATTCTTCGGTGTCAGTGTTCATCTTTCAGGCTTTTTATGCTTCCTGCTGTTAAAAAAAATCCGAAATATTCAGATTGTGGTCCTTAGCATTCGTTTAGATGTCTAGATTTATGAAGATAGAGATATATGCCTGTTTGAATCACAATGTAAATTTACTGTTTTTGTACCGATCATTAAAAAAACACAAATGTTTTGAAATTAACCGAGATTGCTTCAAGTTACAAACTTAACAAAGGCTAATTTAAAATGAAAGTTATGAAATTTATTGGGATTCAAACATTGTGTGTGTGTTACACATTTCGATTTCATTTAGGAAATTATAGGAATCTTTCAAGAAGAATTCGCTTCGGTTGTCAATTTTTTATCCTTTCTATCAGAGTGTGGGAACTTGTCGAGTTCAGCAATTTTATAACTCATATTGAATTAATTAAATAATAAAATGGTGGAATTGGATCTAGAAATAAGGGAACATTTTAAAATGAAGTTAATATGAACTAAATTAAGCTAAAAATTATATACACATACTGGAATTATGAAGGCTTCTTTTTAACACCTTTGCTATTATAAGGGTGTTTTATTTTTATTCATGTTCGACTCTCATGTAAGAAATTCAGCGCTGCATCTAGTGTGAATTAAACAAACTTTTTCACCCGGATGATTTTCAAAAACAAAGAAAACCAATCCTCCTTCGCTTTCCATTATGTGATGAAAAAGAAGTGCAATCGGGACGGAATTGCTATTACTTGATTGACACATTTAATCAAACTTCCATCTTAAATCTACCACCAGAAACAGGAGTGCCACCCCTATCTCTTCTCCGCCCTGTTCCAGCAATGCGCTGCAGGGTGACGAAGGGTGTTTTAATAAGCTGCCTTTTATAGCTCCCGATGGATAGACAAAGATCCCTCCACCACTACCTCGGTACCGACGATTGTTATAGATCTGAAACGCCTCCCTGGAGATGAGGTGCAGAGAAAGTGAATCTGGGAATGGCACAGCGAAATGGGCCAATGCCGCGGTCGGTAGTGTAATAATGATTGATTTCCTAATCGAGGTTCTGTATTCCACGGGGAACAACCCCTATGCAGTTAAACTGATTTTTCTTCTTTCCTTTCTTCCTCTTTTTTTTTTTTTAACTTTGTGGAGAGAACTTATTTTTTATATTCGTGTTTGATGCGTAAGCTATTTCAAGTTGAATTTTGTTTTCTTTTTGCCATTGAACTTTTTAATCTGCTCATAAGAATGTTCAGTAATGGTTATATATATTGGGGAGTTTGTGCGTGGGTGGTTCTTGAGAGAATTTTCATGATGTTTTGGTTAAAATTGTTTGAATCTGCATCAATCAAAAAAAAAAAAAAAAGACTCATCCGAGTCATACTAACGCGACTTGTTGATTTGGTAAAATCGCCCGCTGTTTCATAAAAAGAAAGTATACATACATGTGTGTGTGTTTTCGAATATGTGTGTGTGTGTGTGTTTTCGAATTCGCAATTCCAATGATTTAGTAATAATTTATTGGCATTTTATCCAATTAAGAAATTATTTTTTGAGAATTTACAAAAAGAACATTGTAATGATTGTTTTTGTTAGATCCCACTTATTTACGTAGGTATCAATTAAAGAAAATGGTCAATGAAATTTCATTTATATGTATTAAGTATTAATTATGAATATGTTTAAAAAATCTAAAAACTGATAGTATATATTTTTTATGAGCAGTAAATGTATGCATTGTAACATTTGCGTAGCGTTAAAAAAATATTGTTCAGATTTCATCTCTGTATAGAAGTTTTAAATTTTGTTACTTTTAAAAAATGATTCTATAAAGAAAAAAAAATATTCATCGTGTAACGAAGTTTTCTTGTTTTTGTAAAAACCGTATCGCTTCGATTCTTACAATGCAAAATTACTATATTGCAATATTATGATTAACCAATTAATATTTTTCAGTCAATCAGTAACGTCATAAACAAAATTAATGACAATAAATTTTTTAAAATAAATTGGAGGATGTCATTTATATTTAATTAATTTAAAATTCTAACTAACTTCAAAACACGAGGAAAAAAGAAAAATAAGAAACAGTATTTACTGTTTAGCAAAATAAATAATTTATCAAGCATATGTTTTCATTCTAGGTGCCTTTATAATAATGATATTCTAAACACGCACACACACACAATATTAAATCGCTAAAATGATTCTTCAATTATTATTTGTTTTTTGTTTTTTTTTTACTCTGTTTCATGTGTTTTAAATTTTTTTATTTGTTCTGAATTTTAAAATATAGCATTGTAGCTTGTGTGAGGGGTTAATTTGTGACAAAATAACATAATAATATTCATGCATTCCCTCCCCACGCATTTGCGTGTGTGGGGGGGGGGGAATGCTCTGCTGGGTTAGGCGAGAGGCTGCTGCTATTCTGCAGTATTCTTTAGGTTATTTCTGTTTAAGTTTTCACAAATAAAGGATTTTTTAACAATTTTTATTGGTATCTAGGGTAAAAGTTTATCAAAACTAAAACATTTTCTTTTGAGCAAATTATTATAGAAAAACCATTTAATCAAAAAACAAAAACAAAAAATTTCACTTGTATATCTCATGACCTTACAATTTTTCATTATTTATAATAAATTAGTTTTCAAATGTAACCCTATTCTACAACATTACATTTCATTTCTTTGTTGCTGGATTTATACTTAAAGCGTTACCACGAAATCAAATACATTTGTGCTCGTGCGCGTACGGTATCGCTTTACATAATCGGGAACTAATATGTTTTTGTCTAGAGATTCGAATCATATATTATCCTCTTTACTGAATTTTTGTACACGCCTTTATCCAGATCATTAGTTGGCATATTTCTTTCAGAATAGTTAGAAGTTATTCAATATTACGTTTGGAAAGGGGAAAAAAAGAGAAGAAAAGAAAAGTTCGTGAAATTTTAATAAACAAAGCAATTCCAACCTGGTTTTCGATTGTTCCAACAACAAATATTAAAGTGAGAGGGATAGAGATAGTATAGAAGTTTTACTTTCTTGCGTTCCCTTACTCCCCCGCTGAACACCGTGGACTTTCATAGAACTTGCAGGCGGATTTCACTTCCGTAAGAATTAGTGTTCACTGGAGTATCAAATACGGAAGAGGGAAAAAAGAACCGCATCCAAAGGCAATAGAGGAAGAATAGTCATTTAAGTGATTCCCTCCCTTCCCCTTCCCCCCTCCGAAAATCTTTCTATTTTTTCCCTAATTCGAATACGCCGTCATTAACTTCAGGGACATGCCATATTCCTTCTTCTTTAGCCACAGACCTTGATTTTGTGACGGTTTGATAATTACTCAAAAACACGCCGTTTCGTCAATAGTCGGTGTGGAACAAATGGCTTCACTGAATTAGTAGGAGAGGAAGTGCATTTGCCGAAGGCTTGACACACCCGCGTGTTCTCACAAATAATGCAAATTTACTCTCGTAATTAACGAATTTGCTGGCATAATTACGGTCGCTGAAGTTGGCAGCGGCGTCACTTTTGTCGATTGGCTGTTGCTACCATTGTGTTGTGTCAACAATGGAATCGAAAAGGATTAAACAAGTCTTTCGTTGTATATAAAGATCAGGTAATGGAGAACATGTACGCTAGCTCTTCTCGTGTCAGCCATACTTTTGGTAGTTTGGTAATAAATTCTTAGTTTAAATTGTTTTTATGTATCATAGTTTCCTGTGATTAATTTACCCGTTATAAAGCAACGCTAGAGCTAGTTTAGGACGGAACCGTGGTCATATGATGAAAACAGCACCTGAGATGATACCCCTCTCTCCACACCACACCAGCGGGAGAATGTTTGGCTTTGACGGACATAAATTGCAACATACCTCCTTACATGACAGTTCTTCAGTGGATTGGGGTCTCAAACCAGAAACCCTTCGGCCCTCGAGCCGAGATCTTACTAGACCATCGCGGGCCCAGTTTGCTGTGATACATAAACAAATTGTGTGCCGGTGTCCTGACCTAGGGGTAGCGGGTCTACCCCGTGATCTTGGCATCTCAGGCTCGAGTCCTAGTTGTTCTTTACTGTGATGTATGAGAAAGAAGTCCCCCCCCCCTGTAAAAAGGGAATGTGCAAGCTATATATCAGTTTCGTATGAGCTAAAGCCAGATTTGTGCCCTCGGGTGCTCAGGGGTCTTTACCCTCAGAGGCTACTTCACCCCTCTTTCATCGATCTTTTGGAATGGGTTTGAACTCGTGTTCAATCTAAGTGGGATAAGCATCTACAATAACAGTTAACTGTGAATTTATGAGCCCATTCCATTTCTGCGTTGTTTGCATCCTTTTTATTTCGATTATCTTTTTTCGAACGCAGTTTCTTGAGATAACGTAATAATCATCGTTAAGATGATCGAAGTTGTTTGTGTTGTGTTATCACACCACTTAGTCGTTATCTCCGTCGGGCATGTATGTTTTGTAAGATTTTGTAATTTTTTCAATCGATTCTTAAAATAGATCCGAATGTGAATAAAGGATAAGACAAACAGAGCTGGTGTTGTTGTTTCCAAAACAGTGGAAAGTCCGTTACGTTTTTTATTATCTTTCATAAGCTGACAAACAAATCTATCTCTACTACTACATTAGGAAAAATAAAAACTTTCTCATGTTTTGATATTATGCCATTCACAGCATTGTCCACTAGTTGATGAATTTAATGCGGGCAACATTTTTAGTAAATATCAGTAGAGTCTAAAACACCAACTTTTGAGGTCAAATGTCCTTGTATTCTTCATTTTTATATTAATAGGTACCTTTGTTACATTGTATATGAGATAGTTCTGTTGTTGCTTTGTTATTTCTTATGGCACTTGCCATGGGAAAGCTCGTTGATGTTGTCAGCGATTTAAGCTTAATTAGCGTCTCTTGTTTGTAATTGCGTCAACTAGGGCCAAGAGTAATACTTTTGCTATTCGTTCATCACATTCGCTTGCATTGCTCCTTTTTACAGGGGGGGCGCATTCATCCACCTTACAGATAGGACAACCATGCTCGGACCGGAATCCGGACTTAGGACGCTCAGTTCACGGGGAAGACGCGCTATCCATATGAAAGGACACCGACAATTACTGTTCTCATCCATGTAATCATATTGTATTTTCTCGTATAAAAAATGAATCGCTATTTAGAGAAATGTTTACTTTTCTTATAGCTACATTTGATCATCTCTTCTGTTTCAAATTTAAATTTTACAAACAGCTGTCAGCAAATCGGAGATGCGTGTAGTACAATAAAAATAATGTCGTAAGTCTTCTTTAATAATATGAGTTATGTGACTATCGAATTACGAGGCTTAAAATTATTTTACTGAGAAGCTTTTATATATATTTAAGGTAAATATTTTTATATGCCGGCTTTCTGGCCCAGAGGTAGCACGTCTTCCTCGTGTTCTGGGAATCGCGGGTTCGAGTCCTGGTTCGGGCCCCCCTGTAAAAAGGGGTTGTGCAAATGAATGTGGTGATTGTGTAGCTAAGTCATACTCTTGGCTCTAGTTGGCGCTACTTCAAAAACAAGAGACGCTCCTTTCGGCTTAAATCTGCTGCTGTATCAGCGGGGGACTTGTCCTACATGGCAAGTGGCAACAACAACAACATATTTTTATATAATTAATAAATATTTAACTGAAAATTTTAGAATGCATTATTCATGGTGAATCATCTGGTTGTCAAAGGCTCATACTAACAACATAATGCTATGAGCTTTTGACAACCAAAGTCAAAAGGAGGGAAAAAAAGAATATAAATAAATAAATTAATTAAAGCATTGTACAAAAATTGTTATAGCATAACCCCTTATCTATTTCACTTTTTCTGAGATTGCTTAATAAACCATAAGTTATAAACAGTTAACGATAAATTAAATATATGAAGATCCACCTGTTACTTGGATTCTTGACAGTGCTTCCAAATTCTGAAAAACTATATGCTTTTTAAAATAATTGCGAATATTACACATTTTTGACACATTGACCTTTTTAAAGAGTGCTATCTAGTTTGTTCCTAGTAAAATTACAAATTGAATTTGTAAGGTGAGGGGAAAGGAACAGCTGTGTGCTAATCAACATCAACACATTCGAATCTAATCAACAAATTCGAAATTATTCTCTTAATTTGTTAAAAAAATAAAATTATGATTTACAACTGGTTTTTTTTAATATATAAATATCAAATGGAATTTAATTCACAATTAGTCAGCACTGGTTTTAGATAATAATTAAAAAATAAACTGTCCGAATAAAAAAAAAACACATTCATCACGATCGCAGAGAATTAAAAAGTACATAAGTAATTTTTGATCGCAGAATAAAAGTATGCATGATAATGAAAAAAAAAAAAGACCTGTTATTTTAATGGAAATAATTCAACACTTTGAATACCGCCACGGTTCTCAACCTTCATTGACAAGACAAGGCCGAACAGCTGCATATCTTAGATGAAAAGATCAACAAGCATTAGATGCTTAGGTATTAGTACATTTTATCTGTAATGTAATTGTATTTTATGAAGGTATTTCATCAAAACTGACAGCTTATTACATATTTTAAAGATTTAATTATCTTTTACTTCCCCCACCCCTTTCAAATATTGATTGAACTCAATCAGATTAGTTCAGTTATCCGTTAATTTGATAAAGAAGCATGTGATGTGGTCGTATTGCTCTTTGTTATTCTAAATGGTCCATTACATCTGCTGTTTGTGTATTTTAGATCTGCAGCCATTTCTGAATCATTAATTTAGATGGAGCTATCATTAGTTCTCCGCGAGTTAAAAGGTAACGCCCGACAAATTCCTTTGGTCTAAAACACCCCGATGTCCAGTTTATTTTTCAAGTAAAATTGCCCTTCAATTCCGGAAGCCAGCCGCCTATTCGAACTTCTTTCGCCGTTCATTTACTGCCACGCAATTGAATCATCCCTCTTTGTCTGCTGGCGAGCCTCCTTCATCCAGCACTCGAGCCTAGCGAGAGAGATTAACTGGGGAGTTTCATCTCCTTCACTTCATCCGAGCCCCCTCCTCGGATAATCGAGACGATATTGCAGTGAATGAGCACGCCTTCGCCTCGCCGTGATCGATCAGGACCCACCTCGCACCCCCTGGCTACAAAAAGGAAAAGATTACCTGGGCCCTTGTGTATAATAATAAAGGAAATAGGCGTGCTGACGAGGCACTAATGCGTGTGCGAGCTCTTCTCTCTCTCTCTCTACCCTTTTGCTCTTGTCCGGTCCTCCGTCCAGAACTGCTGCTGGTAAATGATATTCGTCTGATTCGATATTAGTGAGGGAATAGTTTCATTTAATGGATCTCGTTTCTGTATTGCTCGCTACTCTATTTGGGATACTCATTCGATTCGTTTGTCTTATTGTCGGATTCGCCGGACGATGATTGGTATGTCGACAGTATTTCTAGTGCCTCGAAGACATTTTCGAAGCTAATTAGTGTTCATGGAAAACACCTTTTGTATTTATGCTCCGGAAAGGAATGATATGCGTGGATTATTTTGATGCAAGAATGCTTTATTAGAAAAGTTGGGGGGGGAAGAGAAAATAGTGAATTTCAGAACTTCGGTATTCTTTAGATGATATTTCCCATACTTTTTTTGCGCAATTGTTTCTATTCTGCGACACTGTGTGTGTGATTCCAGTTTATTTGAATCTGAAAATAATTGTTTTTAATCTCGGGGCTACATCTTAGGACTCAATCTTAGTACTGTATTAATTTCTGAGTTGTGTATGCTGTTATTTTTCTTTGCTCACCACGTGCTGAAATCCAAAATTTTTCCATCAGGAAATTCCCGTCTCTAATTATATAAGTTGCAAATATTTTCATATGCTTTTTTTCTTCCTTTCTTTCAACTTTTGCCTTTTCAATTCGCATTACATTTGTTTCTGATCATAATTCAAATTCATTTTGAAAATTAAAGAAGAAAGGGTGAGGGAAATGTCCCCACTTGACTGGAACTGGAAGCAGTAGAATATTAATATATTTTTTAGAAATTTGATTTATGATCATAATTAAATCATTAGCTTATATTTAAAATCAATATTTTCGGAACTCTATTATGTTGACGTGTATTATATTTCATATCATTGATTGAAGTCCGTTTATTTGTTTTGCTTTTAAAAAAAATAGACTTCTTAAAATTCATTATGTTTTATAAAAATGTGGATGGCCTGCGTTTGAGAAGAAAATCAATACTTTAAAAGGATCGTTAAGGACAGTTAAGGATCGGTTAAGGACAAGGGTATATATATAGAGAGTCCAGGGGCCCCGCGATCCTCCCAAAATTAGAAAAAATTATAAGTAATAAGTAATTATTATAGGGGATTATCGTAATTAGGTTACCAAGTACTGTTAGCTCCAGCTAATTCCATACCCGAGCAATGCCGGGTACGGGAAAGTTAGTGTTATATAATTGTTCTCTAAAGACTATTTAGCTATTCTATCAAATAAATTAATGTATGTTATGTTTCAAATATTTTTTTTTAATTTCATACATAAAATGGTTTTTAAAACAAAGGGGGGGGGGTTCTATCCTCACCAATTTTTTTAAAAAACATTTTAAAGCTTTAAATGGACAAAAAGTCTTCGTAAAAAATGGATATATATTATCACTAATTTCTTATTTGTCAGAATTACAGTGATATCTAAGTTGATAAAAGCATCGGAATGCGAAAGGTTAAAATGTGGCTTCTCTTCGCATTTCCACGCATTAATTGTGCTGCATCTAATCAGCATTTCGAATGCGAAAGATTGAAATAAAAACATGACAATCACTGTGATTACATTCTGAATGCATAAGCATATTATTCTCGGTGAGATGATAATTTGCTACATGTATGATTGTATCTCCTTGAAGAAAACCCCAATTTGACGTTTCTTTTTTCTATTATTGCTTATGAATAATAATAAAAAAAACGAGTAGTCGCCCGAATTTTCGCATAGGAAATCATGCTAATTGGAAATCAAAAAATATTTTTCCCTGTCATCAGAGCAGCTACTATGTCTTTCCTCCATAAAATATCCCCTGAAGGCTGAAGTAATTTATGCATGTGTGATAAGTAACTGATAGTGCTAGGGAAAACATTTCATACGTCTGTGACTACCTTGACGTTCAGATCTGGAGATTATGCATCATCCTAATCTTGTTAAATTTCGTTTCACGTTATTTCGTTATCGCATAGAACTTAACAAAGTCCTTGGATTTTAAAAAGAAAAAGAGTTTGAGGGATTAAAAATTTTGAATAGGGATTTAGGAAGAAGAGGGAAATCAGGAATCCGACTTGTGCTGTGACAAAATCCGGAATTATTATGTGCCATCGCGCATTTTTTCCCTCGATTTCTCCCTCGATGTAACAGTCAAGATGTGAAATGCGTTTTTCCCTGATAGTGATTGTGGACGGTTGACTGACTAAAATTATCATTTGGAAAAAGTATCCAGTGCAGCTCAATTTGAAATTGGAAGCGAGGAACTGAGTTACGTTTTTTTCTCGGCACGTGTTGAAGTGGTCAATATCCTTTCTCTTCTCCGCGTGTGTATGCATGTGAATTAGAGCAATGGCTCACAGTTCTTAAGTCTACAGTAGGACTTCGGAAAGTATTAGCTGTTTTTGTTAAAACAGCCTCCGAGGGGAAAATAAACAAAGTGGTATATCAAACCAGGCCTTTTGCATGATTGATAAATAATTCGTAAAATTATCGGTCGCGCAGAACAAGTTTATTTCGGTGGTTTTTTTGGAAACATTTTCAATATTTTTATTTTTGAGATCTTCATAGAAAGGCACATTTCGTAAATGAAAACTAATTTTTCTTGAAATATTTCAATAAAAATTAATAAATATCGATTGTGCAGAACGCTTTTTGTTGTTTTTTTTTTTAAAAAAAATCACAGTAATTTCATTTTTGAGGATTTTTATCCAAAAACCTTTTTTTTTTTTTCAAAAAAAAAAAATGAACTCATTTCGTTTTAATAAAATGAACATTTTCACATATTTTTAATGACATTTCTTAGTGTGTATTATGAAGTCGTGCTTTGTTTTTGTTTTCGTATTCTCATTTAAAAGTTGATACGAAAATAAAATTCTAAAGTTTTGAAAAATGAAGAAATTAAATTTCAATGAAAATGAGGATTTAAAAATTTTTGACTAGCAAAATAACTTTAAAAATCTTGTATTAAACTGTTGGCAGATTTGATTGCCAACTGATAATTTGTTTAATAAACTTTATTTCTCTGTTTTTAAAAAATAAACAAAATAGATTAAATTATGAAACATTTTCATACATTTCACATTTTCAAATATACATTACACATCTGATATTTTTTATGAATAAATTTCAAATATATTACACTACGCAGATATTTTCTTGTTTTTATGAGTACGTGTCTTATAAATACAATAATTATAGCCTTATTCATTAACATTTACACAATTTTATAATTATTATGCTTTTATGATAATTTGCTTTTAAAATAATACTTTTGTTGAAATAATTGGATTTTGTAAGAAATCAAATTATGTTAATAATTTATTAACAAAAATGAGAATTAATTAGCACTTAGCAACTAAATCTGGTATTTTAATATAAGATTTTTTTCAATTATTTTGCTTGTTTCAACTTTTTTAATGAGCAACACTTTTAACTTCACATAAAATTTTCCTTTCCTTCATTTTCCAAAATTTTAGAGCCTCATTTTTATTTCTTCTTGTATGCACTTTACAAGTAGAGTAATGGTGACATATCTAAGAGAAAAATCTGTGTTGAAATAGTTTAGGGAAAACTATTATTATTATTATTTGCCGAATATTTCCGATGTTAAGATATTTTTATTGTTTTGAAATATGAAAATGAGGGCAGCTATTTGAAAAATAACTTTTTAGATATTTGTGCCAGTTTATATATATATATATATATATATATATATATATATATATATATATATATATATATATATATATATATATATATATATATACATATATATATATATATATATATATATATATATATATATATATATATATATATATATATAT